>JAQQAE010021992.1:0-10341 GCA_029823295.1 Pseudamia nigra | reverse complement strand
AGCATCACGGGGTGAACCTGAGGGCTTAATATGTCTGACCACATCCTCTAAATACGCCAACGTCACAGGCTCAAACTCATTAAAAACACCAGAGCACGTGACAGAGTCAGAGGGATCAGAGGCAGGAACAGAGATTAAAGCCCTCGTACTGGCCACCATTTTAGCAAGACTTAGAGGCTTTTCATTATTAATTTGGTTACATTTGCTCAAGGAAACGGGTGCCATATTTAGTTTTCTGTGAACACATTAAAAAAAACACAGACATCAGTGTATAGAAGAAAAATAAAAAAATAAAAGATGAGCACCAGCATTTTTTTAAACAGTGTACAGAACATAGAAACATGAACAAGAACAACAAAATAAAATGAAAAAAGGAGGGCTTGGAAATACTGCTATTTATTCTTCAGTCCACATCATAATTCTTGGTCCATTTACTGTACATGTCGCTAAACTGGCATTTATACATTGTCAATTTATCCCATTTCTTATCCAGTTCCTGTAGTCTCTGTCTGTGGGTTAGATTTTCCATTGTAAAAATTTCTTCTACATGGTTTTGGTCTTTTGTGGGTGTGTCTACCTTTCCTCAGTTCCTTGTAATTGCTTTTTTTGCTTGCTACTAGTAATATTTTGATAAGATATCTGTCCTTTCCCATCACACATTCATTAGTAAAGTTACAGAGATAAAAAACACAACAACTCATAGGAATCTCATATCCATATATTTGTTCCAACATTTCACTTATCATTGACCAAAATACAGCTATTTTGGGCAATTCCAAAAAATCGTTGTGTATCGTTGACATTATAGGATGTGCATTTTCTCCAACATTCCTGATGTTGCTTCAATTGTTTGCTTTTTATCTTTGGTGTGATGAAGAAACGTACTAAGTTTTTCCAGGCAAATTCCCTCTATATGCGCAAACTGGTGGATGTCTGTTGAGTTGTACAAATGTGTTGCCAATCATCTTCTGATATTTTTGTGTTTAATTCCATCTCCCATTCGTCTCTTATATATTTAGTTGGAAAATTATCATTATTATTTAGTGCTTTGTATAGTATTGAAATCAATCTCTTATTATCTGCTTGATAAGCTTTGGTTATGATTTTTATCACCCCATTCACTTCCCTGGTGGGACCTGCCTGGATTTTCTATCCATAGTAATCTCTTAAGTGAAGATATCTGAAAAAGTCACAATTTTCCAAACCAAATTTTCCTTTTAAATTTTGAAAACGCTCCAGCTTCCCCTCATTTTCTAACACACACCAAGCAGTAATTCCTTTTGCTGTCCATTGCTTAAATCTTTGGTCATATTGAGTTGGTTTAAAGTTTTTATCATTCTTTCCACTTCGCTCCAAAGTCTGGTTTACACCAACAGTATAGATGTCCGAGCTCTGCAACATAGTAATAATTCCTTAATTTTGGTACAGCTAATCCACCTTTTTCTTCAGGTAGCTGGAGAGTTTGATACTGAATTCTAGGTCATTTTCCACCCCAAATGAACCTGGACATTAACTTGTCCCAAGATGTAAACTGGTTTGGGGGGACCTCTACTGGCAGTGACTGGAACAGGTAAAGGAGTGGAGGCAGAACATTCATTTTGAGTATTTCAATTCTTGAACTGAAGTCCAGTGGTAGCGTCGACCATTGTTCTATATCTTTACATATCTCTTGATTAAGTTCTTTGTAATTAGTGTTGCATAGGTCAGAGAGATCTTGAGTAATCATTACTCCTAAATATTTTATAGGATTAAATTTCCAATACAATTAATAGGATTTTTGAATAGTTTTTGTTGGTGAGTAGTTGAGAGCAAGTATCTGAGCTTTACTAATGTTTATCCTGTACCTTGACAGATGTCCATATGTTTCCATGAGTTTCATCATTATTGGGAGCGTTGAGTTTGGTCATTCAAGGAAAGCTATCACTGAGTGGGCCATCACATGACTGCGTGGACCATCAACTACCTCACCGACAGACCACAGTATGTGAGGCTATGTGACTATACATTGGAGGCTCCCCAGGGGACGGTCCTCTCACCCTTCCTGTTTTCCATTTACACTTCGGACTTTAGACATAACTCCAACCACTGCCATCTACAGAAGTTCTCCGATGACACTGCAGTTGTGAGCTGTGTGTCTGAGGGGAATGAACAGAAATACAGGGGAGTCATCACGGACTTTGTCGACTGGTGTGAACTGAACCATCTGCACTTGAACACCAGTAAGATGAAGGAGATTATGATTGACTTCCACTGGACAGCTGCACCACATACACTGGTGAACATCCAGGGTTCAGACATTGAGACTGTCTTTTAACTACTGGGGTGTTCACCTCCACAAAAACTGGACATTACTGATGCCCTCCACAGGAAGGGCCAGAGTTGCCTCCATCTACTGAGGAGACTGAGGTCCTTTAATTTAAGCAGGGCACTGCTCCAGACATTTTATGACACTATGGTGGCCTCTGCAGTCTTTTATGCCATTGTGTGCTGGGCGGCACAGGCAGAAATCAGAAAAGACTGAACAAACTGGATAAGGGAGCCGGGCCTATGCTGGGCTGCCCACTGGACTCCATCGAGGAGGTGGCAGACAGAAAGATGTTCGCCAAGCTGAGCTGTCCCTTCTGCGGCCGCACACCTGATGTGCGTTCCCCAAACACATGCGACCTGTTTTGCAGAGCGACTAATACACGTTTTATTCTTCTTCATTATGCATTTTTTGTCTCGTGCGACTTACATACCAGAGCGACGTATCACTGTAGTTGGACCATAATTTATTTTTCAACAGGACAACGACCCCAAACACACCTCCAGGCTGGGTAAGGGCTATTTGACCGAGAAGGAGAGTGATGGAGTGCTGCACCAGATGACCTGGCCTCCACAGTCACCGGACCTGAACCCAATCGAGATGGTCTGGGGTGAGATGGACTGCAGAGTGTGCGCATCTCTGGGAACTCTTTCAAGACTGCTGGAAAACCATTTCAGGTGATGACCTCTTGAAGCTCATCAAGAGAATGCCAAGAGTGTGCAAAGCAGTAATCAGAGCAAAGGGTGGCTACTTTGAAGAAACTAGAATATAAGATATGTTTTCAGGTATTTCAGGTATTTCACACTTTTTTGTTAAGTACATAATTCCATATGTAATTCATAACTTTGATGCCTTCAGTGAGAATCCATAACGTAAATAGTCATGAAAATAAAGGAAACACATTGAATGAGAAGGTGTGTCCAAAATTTTGGCCTGTACTGTGTATAAGACTCTCTTTCTTCCACACTTTAAATCATTGCATTGTGTAAATAATCCCATCTGTAAATGATCATGTGCAATTTGTACATTCCATCTTGAGTGCAATATTTTCCTCTCTGGTATCCCTTATTTATTTCTTTTTATTCTCATTTTGTGTGTGCAGATGGGGTATAATTCACTGCACTTGCATGTGTGCACTACTATTTATTCTCCATCTCAGTGCTGTATGGTGCTGTTACAAAGGAATTTCCCCAGTGTTGGATAAATAAAGTTGATCACATCATCAGCAAAAAGTGACATTTTGTGTTCCACCCCTTCAATTGTGACCCCTGTAAGTTCTTTATTTTGACGTACCGCTTGAGCTACGGGCTCAATGAAAAGACAAAAGAGAATTGGTGGCAAGCAGCATCCCTGTCTGGTCGACCTTTGAAGATGGATTTTGTTAGTTGAACTTCCATTGACCTTAATTCTCGCTATGGGCTGTTTATATGGCGTTTTAATCATCTGTACCAATGTCTCATTGAATCGTAGCCTTTCCAGCACAAGATACAAAAATCTCCAATTTACACCGTCAAATGCCTTCTCTGCGTCTGTGCTGATTACAATCATGCTTTGCTTCATCTTATGTACTTGCTCTATTATATGTAGAGTTCTTCTGATATTATCCTGTGACATCCTTTTATAAAGCCTGTTTGGTCTTCATCTATTAATTCTGGCACAATCAAATGTAATCTTTTGGAGATAATTGATCTATATAATTTATAGTGTATGTTTAACATAGAGATTGGTCGATAACTTGGGCAGTCATCTTTATTTTTACCTGGTTTAAGAATAACAGTGATTATTGCATCTGGCCATGTTGATGGCATTTTGTATTTCCTGAAAGTCCAATTGAAGGAATAAGTTTGGAGGACTGGTATTAACTTCTCCTTAAATACCCTGTACCATTCTGCTGGATAGTCATCACTTCCTTGGGATGTAGCATTTTTTAATGAAGATATTACTTCTATCTCTTCCCTGGTAATGTCAGCTGTTAATGTGTTGTTTTGTATGGTACCTATTTCTGGTAAATCCAGTTGATTTAGAAATTCTCTTATTTCATCGTCTTCTGCTGCTGGTGGCTGTGTATATAACTGTTCATCGAATGTTTGAAATGTTCTTTCAATCTCTTCTGGGTTGTAGGTTGTGTCGTTGGTAAATGGGTCTTTAATTCTGTGTTTATTGCCTGTTGTTTCTTTTTATACATTTTGCAAGGGGTTTTGTTGACCAAGGGCCCATTTCATAATTATTCTGCTTTAGAAATAGGTTCCTCTTTTCTATTTCATTTAGTAATATCTCTTTAATTTGTTGAAATAGATCTTGATTTTTAATGTTTTGATACTGTTTCTCAAGTTGTCTCACATTTTGCACTTCCTTTGTATATGCCTCCAGTTATCTTTTTTAGGTAGAGTCACTTAAGCTATGAATTTTCCTCTAACAACTGCCTCCAAGGCATCCCAAACAATGATTGGGTCGACTTCATCATTGTTGTTCTCATCTTTGCACTGTCTGATCTTTTGTTTCATGTTCTCTACCAGATCTTTGTTATTTATGTAGTACTCCTATATTAAGCTTCCAAATTGTATGTTTTCTCCTGGAATTCAGGTTGACTAGACTGGATTACGGTCTGAAAGGTCTACACCTCCTATCCTGCATTCGTTTACTCCGAATCTCTCACCATTATTTATTAGGAAGTAATCTGTCTGGGAGTGGACATTATGAGTTGCTGAGTATGTGTGAATTCCTTTTCATGCAGATTTAGGCTCCTCCATTTGTCATTCATACCCGTCTATGCAAATGATAATTTGAAAAATTTTGCCAACTGTTTTTTGTTTCTCCCCAAACTTGTTGTGTGCAAACTGTGGTTCATAACTAAATTAAAGTCCCCTCCACAAATCAAAATACCCTCTGTTTCTGTTGCAATATCATTAAACAAAGACTTAAAAAAAGCTGTTTATCACTTTCTGGGGGGCATAAACATTTACAAGCGTGATGTGTTGATTTTCTAACTTCCTCTTCACAAGGACAAATATTCCCTCCTTGTCCCTGAGTTCTTTTCCAAATTTAAATTCAATTGCATTTGAAATTAATATTCATACTCCTCTTTTACGCTTATGTTTGTATGACTGTAGTATGAAGACCAGCATTTTAGTTTTTAAAAAATTAGATACAGGCAACTACTTCATACAATATGATGGACTTACTGTAATTTGTATTATCTGTCTCTTTCTCTTTAAGCATGCTTTTATGTACTACCATATGTATCAGACAGGGAAACATGAGGTGAGGACATTCCAATACCAATAAAATATTTTTTAAGCAAGTCATTAATCATATCATTCATTCATCCATTCATGTCACCAAGCAGGAACCTAACCACAGAGGCCCAGACATGCCTCCATCAGGGGCATCAGAATCATGGCCTCAGAGGTGCTGTTCCTTATCATGTCAGTATATATGATGACTGTTGCAACATTAATATGCACCAGAATGTCTTTTTCTATCACAGCATAAAGCACTGCTGCCTCTTGGAGACAAAGATAAATCTTCGGCTCTGCTCAGCTTACGCAATCGATGGATTTAAACGGAAAATAACAAAAAGAATTTAATGCAATAATGTTTCCGCCCGGTTTCGAACCGGGGACCTTTCGCGTGTGAGGCGAACGTGATAACCACTACACTACGGAAACAGCTGTGCAAAGAGGGGAGATTGACCACACAAATATAGTCAGGTTTGCCGACGTCTTATCTGTATGTGATAGTATAATTCTGTTTGGTAGATGTGACATTACTAGCGCGGCAAAGGGTTTATTGTGACAATGAAAACGGTTATTTTTTTTCTTATTGAAGAGCTACGTGCCTCTCCACTTCCCCGTTTGGGGGTTTAAAAAAGCAGCAAGGGCGCCATCTGCTGCTGAGCTCGTGAAATGTCAAGACATGGGCAAGAGTTAAAGAAAGTTTGTTCCTCTGTTGGGTTTAAATGTACTGGAGGAACTGATTTTGTGAAGATTCTTTTTTAACGTGTAGTTTTGCGTATCATCTTGTTTTTAATGCGTTGTGTTTTTAATTTTGGTGCATATTATGTTTGAGTGTATGAGTTTGTGTGTATTTTGTGTTCGGTGTGTATTTTCGTGCATTTTCGTGTTTAAATGTGTTTCTGTGTGTACTTTGTTTGTGTGTATATTTTTATTCTGTATACATTAAAAAACAAAAACACACATTAAGAACTGGAATATACACAAAAATACACATTAAAAACAAAAATAAATGCAAAAAAAATCAAAGTAAAAAATATACAGTATAAGCAAAAATACAACACAAAACCAAGAAAATACATAAATCCACATTGAAAATGATACAACAATATATAAATGTGTCTGTATTCTTATTTTTAATGTGTTTTTTGTATTTTTAATATGTGAAATTGTGCTGTTTTTTCCAATGGTTATTTTGCAGGGTTTTTTTGTTGCAAATGTGGATTTTTGTGTATATTCTTGTTTTTAATGTTTATTTTGTTTACACTCCCGTTTGGAACGTGTCTTTTGGTGTATATTCTTTTTGATGTATATTTTTGTGTATATTTTTTTCTTTTATTTCTCTACATATGTAAAACCAAATAAACCTTAAAAGCTAGAATCTACACAAAATACACATTACCAACCATAGTGAACACATTAATAAACATTAAAAACAAGAATGCACACAGTGTGATTTTTTTTTTTTTTTTGTATTTTATTGTTTTTAATGTTTTTTTGTGTGCATACTCTTATTTTTCATGTTTGTCTGTTTTAATTTTTTTCTGTTTGTTATTTTTAACATGCATGCTTGTGTATATTTCTTGGTTGTTATTCTGTACACATTAAAAACAAAACAACAAAAACAAATGGTAAAATAAGAATATATGGTGGGTGGGAATATGGGATGTTTTCTTTCTTTTTTTTGCAGAAAAAGCAATAAAAAGATATTTCACAAAATAAGAATATATGCAAAATTCACATTACAAACAAAACACTTTCAAAAACAAGAATGTAAACAAAAATACACAATGAAACAATAAAATGTACAAAAATACAGCTTAAAAACAAAAATATACTATGTTTGATGTCTATTCTTTGTATCCTTGTTGTTAATTAATTTGTATTTTTGTGTCAATTCTTTTTTTAAATGTGTTTTTGTATGTATTCTTCTTTTTAATGGATATTTTTGCATGTATTATTTTTATTCTGTATTTTCTATTTTATCCTGATTCAGAGAACACCAGCTCCATCACTGCGAACCAGGCAACTTTCTGGTGATCTAAAATGAGGAACCAATGGAGGATGATCGAAGAGGTGGATCGGGCCATGTCACCATCTCATAATGATCCTCACTGTGGTTAAGTTGGCTGGCAGAGCAACACTGATAGCCGCTGTAGGAGCATGCCTGGACTGCCGGGGGACAACAGAGAGCAGATTTGGCAAAATAAATGTCTTGGCTGCACAATATGAATGGAATATCTGACCATTTGTTTGTGACCTCAAGCTGAAGTGCACTAGGATGCATGACCTTTCAAAAGGCGGTTCATGCTCGTTCATGAAGCTGAATTACAACAATTCAAGGGCTTGATTGCAGTTGTTGCTGCTAAGGGTGAACCAACCAGTTATTATGTGTAGGGGCCAAGCACTTTTCACACAGGGTCACTGGATTTTTTTGGGATTTTTTCCCTGATGAAAATCATAACCTTCATTTAAAAAACTGCATTTTGTGTTTACTTGTGTTATCTTTGTCTAATACGTGAAAGAAGTCATAAAAGGAGGCAAACACTTTTTTTTCACACCACTGTAGATAAAACTGCAAAGAACTGTCTATAAAATAGTGTGAAAAGCATCGTGCTTAACGTAGAGTTAAAAAAAACAGTTAATTTGAGAACCTACCGTATTTGCAAGGGAAAAATACAGAATTGTGTAATACTGCTCCGTCTATTTATTTACTAGATGTTTACATGGTGAGACTATGCGGTTTCGGAGTTTTTCGTTTTTAGAATTACTATCTTTAAGTCATAGACTGTAAATGGATTAGTCTATTGTATGAAAATATCAACATCGTAAAAATTAGCATACGCCAAAATAAGTAATTATATAGAAAAGTAAATTAAACCATTATACAATGAAATATGTAATGTTTCCCTCTATTAAGGTCAACAATGTTATTGTTTCCACCGCGGAACGTAGTAGTATATTTCGTGTTTCACTACGCCGATTATCGCGGCGGACTTATCTTCAAACATGCGCCATTGAAAACAAGCATAGCGGAAACCGTGGTGTAGCGACTTTCTTTCATATTTTGCGAAGTAGCTACGGTTCTTAATTTGTATTTCGTTTGCTTTTTAATTAGTTATTTAAAATGGAGACTATTTTAGAGCAACAGCGTCGCTACCATGAAGAGAAGGAGAGGCTAATGGATGCTAAAACGAAAGAAATGTTACACAAAAAGTCAACGGTGAGCTGTAGCATGATGCTAGCTGTGGCGCTGCGGCTAATAAATACAAACTTCATGCATCAGCGTATTTACTAATGTTTATCTCTTTTCTTTTCCTCACAGCTGAGGGAACAAATTAACTCTGACCATCGGACAAGGGCCATGTTGGATGTAAGTTGAAGTGTTAAAATGCTCGTACGTTGTCAATGTTCGGGGAACATCACGTTGTGAAAATATAATATGGATGTAAATAAAGTTACAATCTTTTTGGTGCTTTAATTTCTTAGACAGTAACTTGTGGAACGAAGTCACGATGAATTTGAAGGGAAGGGCAATGGGTTATTTAAGATTAATATATTTCTCCATGTCTTAAATCAAACAATATATATTAAACACCACCCATTTATGTAACTGTTATTTATGTACAGTATTTGAAACATTATATGCATTAGCAATGTCTCAATTTACATTTTTCATCAAGGTCAAGTGACTAATCAAACTACTTGCTACCACACCATAATTCATTGTTAATGCTATTATTGTTATTCTTTTTACAGAGGTACATGGAAGTCAGCGCAAATCTCAGAGACTCTTATGAAGACAAAGATGGGTACGTTTTTGTTAGGAGTGCTGTGCCCCAATGCAGTGATGTTATGGATTTTTTAAAGTTGTACTAGACTTTTTATAATGCCATGAATAAACTCAACCTTGTTATCACCCTGTAATCAGGAACCCTTATATACACCATGTATTTGAAGAAGTCTCAACTCTGTTAGTTATTGTGTGTACAATTTATTTCATTCATAGTATGAGGAGGGATGAACTGGCTGCCATCTCAGGACCCAATGAGTTTGCAGAGTTCTACAACAGACTGAAACACATAAAAGAGTTTCATAGAAAGCATCCAAATGAGGTAGTAAATTTTTCCTTTTAAAAGGTTTGAATCAAATCACTTGATATTACAAATCTTATTTGTCAGACAGGGCTGTACACAGCATAATGTGGGAAATCATTAAATAATCAATTTAACCATTGTACTTGTATCAATTTCTTGTAGATTTCCATTCCAATGTCTGCTGAGTTTGAAGAGCTGATGAAGGCCAGAGAAAACCCCAGTGAGGAGGCTCAGAGTAAGTCTAGACCATTTATTCTGATCTCAACCACAGTGTGGTGGTATTTCTTTATAAGAATGAACATTTATATACAAATGTTAATGCTGAAAGTGAAATGCCTCTCATGCTGGTTTTTGCTCAGTGAGTTGGATGCTGAGCTCATAATGCAGGTGCACATAGTTTGTGTTATGAAACTGCTGGTAGAGGATAAATTCCAAGGAGCTGAGAAATAAAATTGCACCACAGTATAATTACTCTATCCAGCATTAGTAAGTAATTTCACAACATAAATGAGCCTGAAGACATTTACAAATTCTAATTTCGTATGCCAAGATAATTACTCATGACTCAAAATAAGTAAAGCACACACTAAAAATACTGTAGCCTCCCAGAAGAAGATGATGACAAGTTAGGACATACTCCTTTATTGCAGGGGTCCCCAACCTTTTTTGCACCAGGGACCAGTTTTATGTATGAAAATGTTTCCGC
>JAQQAE010021991.1:0-10341 GCA_029823295.1 Pseudamia nigra | reverse complement strand
GAGTCCTGCTTGTTTTCCAACTGTCTCTTCCCTACCCATTGTCTCTGCCCCACCCACTGTATCTTCCAGCTTCTGATCGACTAAACACACCTGATCCAGCTAATCAACAGTGGGTCGGCCAGAGACAGTTGGAAAACATGCAGGGACACCGGCCCTCAGGACCTGAAATTGCCCACCCCTGCACTAGGGGCATATTTGCACCTTATTTCCGACAAACAACAATGTAAACTTTGTCACATTTGTTGCATTACTTCGACTACGACATATGCTTTTCACACACCAAAAATGAAACATAAGCCACCAGACATATACAGTAAACAGCTTAGAAGCAAAGTAAACAGGTACAAAATATGCATCTTAACAACTGCGAGACCTATTCCAAATGAGTCCACAGGTGCTTTTTGAAAAATTGGATTAAAATCAAAATGAAAATGATGAAAATAAAAGTTTGTAAAGAAATTTGCAAAAAATTTGTCTATAGCTACATTTTCAAAACCTATTCCCCCTGGTTGTGTGATGTCTTTTCACTGTTACAATGGCACTTGACATGTGCCGCTTGAAGATGTGTTGACACAGGAATAAAAAAACTGGCTATGCAAATCATGACCTAAGGGAGGCCAGAGAAAAGTTACTAATATTCCAACTCTGACACTGTACATCACAGGGTAACATTAAACTTTTGTATTGTACAGGGTTCATAATTAAATGGATTGGTTGATAAATATACAGATTTCAAGGTCATTAACTGCTGAAGATGAATGTGTCTATGTGTGGTAAAAGTGCAGATAAGAAGTTTAGAAGGAGGTAAATAAGCCCCTGAGCGGGAATGTAAAAAGCAGCGTGGGCAATTATGTCCCATAGTCTGATGACTAGAGGAGAAGGGGTGAAGGGGTTAGCTGAGGGGGTTTCTCAACAATTTGCAATTAACAATGACCCACGTACTCATTACTGTCTCACCACATTTTAAATCTACACCTATTAATAAATGCTTTTATAACACTGGGAGAAATTACTATGTTGAATTAGTATTATACTCTTTTTTTCTATATGAACCTAGAGCTCATTTGCTTTACAAGCTTGTTCTCACTCTCAAGTCATCATATACAGGTGCTTGATTGTGACCCTGCTGCATCCGTTGTACCTCTATGGCATGAATGTCCTTAAATATCAAAAACTGACAACATGCGCCACGTGGCATTGCTCAAAGCTTGTCCATGTACCTGGGTTTGTGTCCTGTTTCGTGCAACGTGTACTTGTGCGATTCCATTCCATTTTTGTCTTTATTTTAACATTTCACCCAGCCCTTTTTCTAACAAGAACAAAGCTGTGTTCATGGATTAAACTGTAATCATTGCATTTTCCTGCCTTCTATTAGACTTACCTCGCAAATCAGAAAATGATATCTATCCCATGTGTCCAGAAAAAAACATTAATGTTGAAGGGTGTAATGGTGCACATAAGTCACAGTGTGGTATGCACTTTGATTTTGGGATCATAGTTTGATATGGGTTTGGCACAAAAGAATAATGTTACAAATTCCAAATATCATCTTTTGTAGCATCACCCATTTTTCTCACTATGTTTTAACTGTATTAATTATGAGCAGATCATGGAAATAACACTGTAATTACCGTATATAGAACCTGACCCATTCCAACAGTGACTTCTTAAGTTACACACTAGTTTTTAACTAGACCATCATAGTGTACCTCAGCAAACTTCAGTCTGGCCTTAATGTTTTTCTTAGACAGCAAAGGTTCTCTCTGGTTACTGTGGCCTTCTCCCACAACCAAAAACATGCAATAGGGTTTAGGGTCACTCTAAATCGCCCATAGGTATGAATGTGAGTGTGACAAGTTTGCAACAAATTTGCTGCAACAGAAAGCGAAGTGTGGAGCTGTAAGGTGAAT
The DNA here is from genome assembly GCA_029823295.1 of Pseudamia nigra. Taxonomy (NCBI): domain Eukaryota; kingdom Metazoa; phylum Chordata; class Actinopteri; order Kurtiformes; family Apogonidae; genus Pseudamia; species Pseudamia nigra. The sequence goes on along the minus strand of JAQQAE010021991.1, from coordinate 8,431 downwards.
ACATACAACTCATTATCAGGGAGGGAATTATTAAAATTAGATAATTTAAATTCCATTGAACATTTTAAAGTGAGCATGGGATAAATGTTAAAAAAGACTTTGCAAACATCTAGTGCCTATAGTAGGTCAAAGTTGAAGCAGGAATTTGCTCTGTAAACTGTAACAGATATTTACAACATGCAGCTGGGTCACATTTTTTTCCATCATTTACCATTTCCTCTTCCAGAAAAAGTTTGTCTAACCGCAAAGTTTGTTTCCTATATGCATCAGATTTCTTGGATTGTTATTCCAATTCATAAAGATGATAGAAAAAAAATGTTCTCCAAGTCCTTTCCTTCTTTTAATTGTATTTAATTTTAAAAGATATAGGAAAAAAGGAAGTGAGAAAAAGATTGAAGGAAGTGAGAAAAAAGCAAAGAAACAAAATAGGAAAAAAATCTGTAATTGTGCTATGACACAAAGAAGACTATGCATGTTTTTCTTCCTCCATCTTCTTTTTCAGTCAGAAAATTAGTCCAAGTGCTTTGGGTTGTAGTATATTGCTTGTTTTGTTTCTGGACATGACATGTAAATTAGCAAAATAAACTGAATCTGATTTTTCCACATTAAAAATAAATACAAATTTCCCCTTTATGTGAACAATTCCTCAAAGATGTTGTCTTTTTCTTACAAAACCACGTCACCTGGACTGTGGAGGTGGGGGTAATTGTTGCGCAGCAGGGGGTCACTGAGTGGCTGGGGGCTGTGGAGGCATGATGAAATTAGAATAGCATGTGGAGATAGATGTGACTGCGAGACAGATCCAGACACTTCCAGATGCCCGGGCGCGGAGGGGCCGAGGGTCCGCGAGCAGAGCCACCCTCCTGGGGGACGTGACTCACCTGGAAGGAGGGCCAAGCGCTGCCAGATGTGGAGGAAGCTGCCTGGTTCCCTCACGCCAAGCCCGTCTAACACTGTCTCGATTGTGCTGCAGCATATGCTTCCAGTCAAGGGTGAAAAATGCAGGCACCAGCACATGCCAGAAGTCTTTCAAGCATAGCCCAGCAGTCAGCCTGCAGCCTTACACCCACTCTGATCCATACACACACATACACAAACACACACACACACACAGCAGATCCTCCCAGTCATCCAGTCAGTGGAGTGCAGACATGTCACCACACAGCAAGTCAGGGCTGGTTAAACTGTAAAGCAGCTAGAAGGGACCCGGTCCAGACACACAAACCCTGGGGAGAGCAACGCACGGCACTTACACAAAGGCGCACACATGCGCATGTTCAGCATGGTCCACCTCACCTCACCTCACCAAAAATACCAACCAGGATGAGACTGAGAATGCAGACAGTGCTGGGAAGGGTCCTTTTCAAATCTAACAGCCTACATATCATTTTCAGGCTGAAATATGTGATCAGTGTTATAGCAATGTGTCTGTTAACTGTTTTTATATGTTTTATACTTGGAAAGACCTGATTGGCGGATGGGAAGCATTTAAATTCAAAACACAGCAAATCAAACTCAAGGCTCAAAGTTCTCATGTCTAGAGGGAGACAGATCCCGAAGCCCTTCCATACTTGTGTCCCAATGGCTTTGCAAAAATGCAAATGTTATATTCTGCATAGAAGCTTTTAGATCAAAACAGCATAGTTGGATGTAATCCCTGCATACGTTTATAATTAGTGTAATTTAATCAAATTAAGGATCTGCTGAGGGCCACTAGAGGGCTCCCAAGAGCCCATAACATTTTCTCACAAGAGGTTTTTAGAAGCTTTGTTCTTTTCTTGTAGCGATGTCATAATAATCATCTAAAAATGCCTAATGGCTATAGAAAAACAGGTAATGAGGGGTGATGAGTCAGTTAGTGCTAAATGCTAGCATATGGACACAGTGAAAACAGTAAACGTTTGCGTGGCAAATTCAATTAATGATCTCAGTGTAATTTTACAACTACAGCTGAGCTGTTGAGCAATCTGTCAAGAAAAATAAAAGCTCCAACAGTCAGTTTCATCAGTAGAAAGTTCAACATGCAGACATTAAAGCCATCATCATTAGAGAGAAATTCAGTTTTTGTCTGTGGGAGCCAGGTCTAGTCTAGTGGCTGTTAGTGGTATTACACAATAATATCCAAGGTGTGTGGTCTTTCTTCTGTCACCTGGACTGGAAATTTGGTTTGAACACGTTTCGCTACTTATCCAGGAAGCTTCCTGCATAGGTAGTGAAACCTATCCAGGAACCGAAATGTCTTCAAACCAAATTTCCAGTCCAGTCGACAGGAAAAAAAAAAAAAAAAAAAAAACACCATACGCCTTGGATACCATGACGTGGATGACTGAGAATCTTCACAGACATGTTTCACATTGCACATTATAGTGGACGCTAGCCCACTTTAACAACACTGTGAGTCAGATTAAGGTAACAGTCTGTGAATTCTTGAGAAAAATCTTTTAAGACATTGTTATAGTTGTAATTGAAGAAATGTATTGTGTAATTTCATTGCCTATCACTGTTATTGCTCCATTACGCTGAAGGTAGACAGAGAGAAGTGAGAAACATAAATATGGAGTAGGTTTGGATGTGCTGTCTCAGTGTTAGGACACGGAGGCTGGAGTGTCAGCCAGGATCCAAACAAACACAGATGCCACTGAGTGAACCGCCTGAGTCAGACCACATGACTTCATAGCAGTAGTAACATCCATATTCTACTAATGGACCCCGGGGTCCACGTAAACCACCGCAGCCTTGACTGGATCACAGAGTAGAGTGACACCGTCGGAAAAATCCCAGCCAGCCCCACTTAACCCGACGCCCACTCTCACACACAAGACGCTGATTTTGCAACACAGGAGAATCGTCACTTGGCCCGGCTGTGTGTCTTTGTGCGTCTTGTGTGTGTGTGTGCCTTGGAGGTGTTTCTGAGAGTGTGTAGGGACACGCAGCTGGTGAGCACACATCTCTTTCATACAGCAAATCTCATCCAAATCCCCCTCACCTGGAGCCACACACACACACACAGATGGCTACCTCCAACCTGTAAAAGTCCAAGGGCCCTGTACAGGAATGTGTGTATTGCACAATGACCTCATTGTACCGTGATATGGCTTGTCTGAGCTGCGCCAGAGTCACACCTGTTCCACCTATGCCAAAGGGCTGACAAAGCCAGAGATACATCAATCAGCATTTAGAGCACATAGACACACACGGATGAGAGACGCATGCACTCACATGCAGATATACACACACACACACCGTGATGATGTGGCACTGTCTCTGTCTGCAGCAGGGTGGCTCCCAGAGAGCTATTATAATAACTCAGCTAGGGTTTGACATGAAGGTGTGTGACATATTTCAAAAAACTTATTTGCTTTGACTTGTCAGAATTACCTTAGTCAAGACACACACAACGGGCAAAAACAGGAGCATTAGCTATTCTTCAGAAGAACCAGCAGCCTGTAAAACTAAACAGAACTCTTACAACTTCCAACAAAGATTTAAACACAGTTTTTCTAAGATGGATAGTAGCAAAATGAGATGGGGTGGTAATGTAAACAGTGTATTCGCTGCTTACGCTATCATTTAGTCACTGACTGCAGGGACACTTAGGACAGTAGATTCCTAATGCTTTGTTGGTTTATTTGATGGTTGTTTTCTCTGTGAGCAGGATTATTGCATGACGTTTCAGGGAACAGCTAGAAGGGGAAGATGTGAGCCAAAAGGAAAACCCTTTAAACCCATGGCATGTGGATCTCAATTTTATTAAATGTTTCCAGCAATGTTCAAATGCAGGAGAAATCCATAATTTATTCTCTGTAGTGTCAAGAATGTCGTACCGTTAACTAGGGAATTGAGGTTTTACAAACATGCATTTACAATACGTCACTAGACTAAATGATGGATTGAGATGGTGATATGAGAGATATGGATAAAACCGTAGTCTACTTTAGTGTGACTCTGTTAAGAGCTTTTATTGTGAAAAGTATCAACAAGAGCAGTGGGTGGTGACACACATTGTGAGTTATTGTTTTATTTAGAGACTCCAAGTGAACTTTCATCAGTTCTGCAGAATGCACAATGATAGCAAAAGATAGGGAATAATGAGGAGTGCTGATCCATAAGTCCATGACCCCCTACCCTCAGACGTGAGGATGGGACTAGACAGACATATATAGATGTAGAACCATACTAATGGTGAAGCCTGAATTTTTTCATTTTGTGTTATTTTATTGCAGTAAAAGGTGTTTTTGTGATGGAGGCTTTGGTCATTTATCCATTGTATCCAGTAATGCCAAATATTCAGCAGTTCATTCTTCTTATGCGACTTGTCAGGACAGCAGGGTGAAGTACTGAACAATGTCCTGATTGTCCCAATGTGGATAATGAGTTAAAACAATTTGCTTGATATTTTATCAAAACTACTAGATCAGTTTTCCTTAAAATTTGGCGTAAGCACAAATCCACCAATAGCGGTGGAGGGCTCAACCGAGTGCCTTCCAAGTACAGCGGAACCCTGGGTAATGAACCAGGGTTCCGCTGGTTCATTACCCAGAAATTCGGGTAACGAAAAAAAAAAAAAAATCAGCCAAAATTGTGTCCCAGCTAACGAAAAAGTTTCAGGTTACAAATTTCGTAGCCCGTAAAATTTCAGGTTACTGTTTTTGTAATTCGGGTTATGAATTTTCCCACCTATTGTTCTACCTATTTTTTTTCACTTTTTCCACTTAAAATACTGCTTCATTTTGTGTTTTTCATCATGGGACCTGAGAAAAATGGCGTCTCCATCTCATCCTCCTCCAGTAAGTGTCTATAAATCAATAAATGTGCACGTACGTACAGGTGTGTAATACAGTACATACTTTATATGGGAGTTTTTGTGGGTCCAGAACGGATTAATTGGTTGTACATGTATTCCTATAGAAAATCTCACTACAGCTAATGAATGATTCACCCAATGAACGTGACGCCGGAGCAGATTAAATTTGTTAGCCGGGGCACCACTGTATACACTATTAAATGCTCTAAAATCCATCTAAACAATCAAAAAGGAGGAGCAAATTAATAATGTCAGTAATCAACTGCACTTCAAATAAAGAAATGAAAACACGTCACATTTCCACAGAAAATCATACAATGCAACTGGCAAAGTCATTTCCAGTGGATCCATCAAAATGGAACCGCAGTAGGCAATGAGCATCAGAAATTGGACCAGAAAAATAAATTCAAGAAAAAAACGATTATAGATTCACATAAACGCATTTAAATATACAAGTGATCCTTGATGCGTTTTAATTGCTGCCTATCACTTTCACTTTCTTAAACATCTTCAAATAGCACAGATTCCACTTTAACTCTACATAATTCACTGCCGCTGTGTTTTTACCATCGACGACTTGTCACAGTCACTTCCTGGAGCCATGACACAGAGTCATTAGGAGATTTGCCACAGTGTCATTCGATCCATCGCCTCATTGATCTGACGGGTCCCTAGTGCCAGAAGATCGCTTCCAGGAAGCCTTGGATACTCAGTGTGATAACGGCTTCACTAGTGGGCCAAAGTGATGTTTGAGGGGGAAATGACTGCTGTTTGTCACATTATCACCATCACTCTGAGATGAATCAATCAATACCCATCTCCTGGAGGTCTATAAGGGAGAGCTGCTGCCGCTGGTGATGATGCACGCAAACTGGCAGCAAAGCTCACTCTATCTCCCTTTTTGCATCAGAATGAAATGTTTACAGTATTATGTGATGAAGTGTCGGCCTTTTAAATGATGCATGGTAGTCTGACTGAGACAAATATATTAAGATTTATTTGTATTAAGTAAAGTCTTGCATAAAGACTGTATTTAAATACAACAAAGCATCAGTAACAGCACACATTGATTTGGAAACTCCCATTTCGAAGCCATTCTGACATTTGGCCTTCTTACATCTTAGTTTTCTCCTCTGTGGGGCAAAAAGCATTTTCCAAATAAACAATCCTAAAAGAGAAGTCTGAAAACTGCTGACAAGGCCACCAGGATTACAAGAGCAAAATAAAAAAGCTGTGAAGTTTTTACTATCATGTTTCACAGCAAGGACTTGGAAATGTTTAAATGATCTAAAACACCCCAAAGATTAGATCTGTGGCATCACTGCACTCTACAGTCTGGGTGGCCTTTGGTCCAATCAGGAAAGGCACATCCGATTAAATACTTTGCATGTGCACTGAGCTACAGAACATGGAAGTAACACTAAACAGTAATCTCAGTAATCTCAGTGCCTGAGTGGTGAGCTAACTGTCAATGTAGTTCCATTATTGTCCACTTGAGGCTAGCTCCAAAACTGAGTCAATTCCGATAGAGTCTCATCTTAAAAAGTCTAATATTAGTGCAGAAATTAACATGTTTATGTTGTACAAAAAGAATATTTTAGTGATCGGGGAAAAAGGATTCACATAAATATCGCAATTTTGCATGTGGCAATTTTAAATAGCAATATTCCTTCACTGATTCAATATTTATTTGTTTATTACGGTCGTGATGGCAGCAACATCACATCATACATCAAGAGTGATCAAGAGTCCTGCATGAGTCTCAAGGGCAAACACTGCTACTCTGGACAGGCGTGGCCGAGCATAGAACCCCAGAGAAAAAAAACGCAGCCTTTGTCACCGACAACATAGCAAAAACGGTAGCTGCTGCACAGTTAGCTGGTTTTCTCCACACCAGATTCCACAAACGCACTCTCAACCTGGCCTCCCAGCAGCAAGATGACTCAGATGAGTACGACGGCTGAGTGGATTCTGAGTGAGTGCTGCAGCACTCTGTGTTTGGAACAAAAACTGATAGATTTGAATTTGTGATTTTTAAATTATGTGGTGCATTATCCAGATATTTAATTTATTTCCTGGATCATTTTGTTTATTTGTTTAATTCAGTGCTTAGTGAGGTGAGAACTGTGCCATTCAACTTGTTTTTAAGAAAATGGCAATAAATGCAATAATTGAATTACAATACTTGTACTCATAAAAATCGCAATATTGAACCGAAACTCAAAAATTGTGATAAAATTGAATCACATCAAAACCATATTGTCCCAAACCTAGATTATTTCCACCTCCGAATACTATTTATATAGATTATCAGGAAGACCAAATTTGTGCATAATTAAAGTCATCAGCTCTTTGATTGCAATTCTTTATAAAATCAAATGTATTATAAATCAGTCTGTTGTTCACTCTGTACTGTTCCTTCATACTTCCGTACATGAGTTACTTTGTGGAGGTTTTGGGTAACACATACAAGACAACAACAAACCCTATTTTTCTTCTTCAAAAAAGAGCCATACGAATAATCACCAAATCCTCTTATAGGGAACCAACAAACCCTCCTTACCAAATTGAAAATACTGAAATTTCAGGACCTGATTAAATTCAAAACTGTACTGATCATGTATAGAGTAAGAAACTATCAGTTGCCAAAGAGAATCCAAAAGGTTTTTCCACCAAAAGGAGAGTATGTACAGTCTAAGAGGAACAAAACCAGCTATAAGAACAAATGCCAAACTTCACTGTATTTCCACAGTAGGGATTCATTTATGGAATGGTTGCAGTGAAGACATGAAAACATGTCAAACAATAGGTGGGTTTAAACAAATCTTCAAAAATAATATGATTAAACGATATGAAATAATTTAAGAGGTCTATTGAAAACAGTGTATACTTTGTATTACAGTGATGTGTTGTGTTAAACATTCAGATGTTGTAAATGTTGAATATTCTTATGATAGGCTGTGAAAGCCTTAATTTTCAGTTATTGATTTAGAATTTGGTAAAAGGGTTGGGACTAGACAAGTCTTTCACTTCATTCTATGCCCTTTTCGGACTTCAAAGACATTGATTTCTGTTCATGACTTGTACATTTCTTTTGTTTTAAATTCTGGTTCGAATAAAAATAAATACATGTAAATACATAAAAATTTAAAAATGACAGGTGGTCATCACCGTTTCATTTAAGCTACCTCAGCTCCACTGATACTTCACAGCTGATAGTATGGTGAAACCCAGAGGCTCATGCTTTGGGCTTCTAAACAGCTCTTCAGAAAACTATGGGTGACGTCACAGAGGGTTTTATTTCTTACGCCTCAATGACCAGCTTTCTATTCAAAGCACAGCCATTTTATCAAAGGAAGGGTGAAACTCATGAGCAGACCAGCTGACAACCCACATCAATAAGACCATATTGTGATTTAGTGCCAGTTAAACGTCATGACAGAAACATCTAATACACTCAGTGTAACTTCTTGAACAATCCAACCAAACAAAAAGTCAATCCATTCAAATAAATGTGCAATGTGTGATTCAGAAGCCAATGCAGGAAAATCTAGAGAGCTGGCTGACATGATGCAGAGGAGGAAGGTGGACATACTGTGTGTTCAGGAGACCAGGTGGAAAGGTAGC
>JAQQAE010021990.1:0-10341 GCA_029823295.1 Pseudamia nigra | reverse complement strand
ACCCAGCCACACACACATTCATACACCAGTGACACTCACTGGGAGCAATGTGGGGTTCAGTGTCTTGCTCAAAGACACTTCGGCCTGTGGACATGAGAACATTTGAACCGCTAACCCTTCGGCTCCTGGACAACCCGCTCTTCCTACTGAGCCACAGCCGCCCCTTTCTATCTATCTCCTTCCATCTTGATTCATAATTTGGTTTACACCAGCATGCTAAAGGTCTGAGTTGAGCTGCATAAAAGTATTCTTTTAAATTTGGCAGATCCATCCCTCCCCTGTTTTTAGACAATTGAGGTGTTGTGAACCTTATTTATGGCTTTTTGCCTCCCCAAATAAATCTTGAGATCAATTTGTCCCAGACTACAAATTTATTTTGTGGTATTCTAATTGGCAAGGACTGAAAGAGGTATAAAAACCTTGATAAAATGTTCATTTTAATAGTCTGTATTTTTGCACTGAAACTCAGAGGAAGGGTATGCTACATCTCTCTGAATATCTTCTTGAATTTTGTTATAATTAGTTTCAAGCATATCAGACAGTGTTTTAGTTAGGATTACGCCAAGATAATTCATTGCTTTAGAGTCCCATTTCAAATTGTATACCTCTTTGTTTTGTTGAGTTGGTGAATAGTTAGAGGACAAAATTTGTGTTTTGTTACTTTCAGTTTATACCCTGAGTAGTATCCAAATGTTTCAAGTAGATCCATTAATTTGGGGAAACACATGTCTGATTCCTCAAGAAAAAACAATAACATCATCTGCAAAAAGTCCAGTGATATGTTCTGATGCACCCATGTCGAGGTCCTCACTCTGTCTAACTGCTTGTGCCAATTCAGTGCAAAGAGAGTGGGAGAGAGACAACAACCCTGTCTTGTATCTTTCCAGGTTTTAACACACCTGATTATATTTTCATTAAAGCCAAATCTCTTTAAAACTTCATATAGAAATGTCCAACTGACACTGTCAAATGCCTTTTTACAGCATCTAAACCAATTAAAGCTGTACTCACACCTGTTTTGTGGGCATTGTGTACAATATGAAGTGTTCTAGTGCTATCATGTGTTTGGCGCCCCTTAATGAATCCAGTTTGAGCCTCATTGATCAAATCTGGTATGAAATGTTCCAGTCTTTCTCAAATGATGGAGGTGAATAATTTGTAATCCATATTCAGAAGTGAAATTGGCCTAAAATGTTCACATTGCTCCTTTTCCTTCCCTTCTTTAGGTAACATTGTTATTATTGCTTCCTTCCATGATGGATGGGCTTGACCTTCTTTAAGAATCCAATTAAAGCAAGACAAAAGCAAAGGGGTTAGTTCTTCCCTGAAGCCCTGTACCACTCAGACGGAAATCCATCGCTACCTGGGGGTTTATTTGTCTTCTGTCTGTTGATGGCAGCTTCCAGTTCGTTAACTGTGAATTGCGCTAAAATTTTGTTATTTTGCACCTCACCAATAGATGGCAAATCAAGTGAGTTAAGGAAGTTTGCAATTTCTTTTTCATCAGCTGGCGGTGGTACAGTATAAAGCTTTGTGTAATAATCTTCAAATATCTTATCTATCTCATTCGGTTCCTGTGTTAATTTATTTGTTTGGGGGTCTCTAATTTTATGAATTGTTCTAGCAGCCTGTTGTTTATGTAGATGTTTTGCTAGTAGTTCAGTTGCTTTTGGACATGAATCATGATAAGACTGTTTTAGCCATCTTGCATTTTATTCTATTCCTCTCTGAAGTGTCTCATCTATTTCCTTCCTAATTTCATTCATTTGAAATAGTACTGTTTGATTCCCAGTATTTTAATGTTTTTTCTCAAGTTCAGCCAATTTTTTCACATTTTGTTTATATATGATTAGTCGAGCCTTTTTTTGTCTTAATGTTTTGTCTTAAAGTATCCCACAATATCGGGGGGTCTACATCTCCAGTATCATTCTCTTTTCTGAATGTCTTTATCTCACCCCTTATTTGTTCCACATTTGACTTATTATTTATTCAATGCCCACATTGAGCCTCCATACTGTATTTATTTTCCTGCTATTTAGATGTACTGTCAAACTAATCAGATTGTGATCTGATACATCTGCCACTCCGATTTTGCTCTCTGACCCTACGGCTGTCATCAGGAAAAAATCAATTCTTGGGTAAACAGAGTGAGGCACTGAATAGTGTGCGTACTCTGTCTCCAGCGGGTGAAATTCTCTCCACACATTAATCAGACCCATTTCCTGCATCGATATGTTTATAAGTTTGGACAAATATTTCTTATTATTGTTAAGGCTTGTTGTATCAAGGTTATGGTTCCAATAGTGAAGATATTGAAGAAGCTTCCCGGATGGGTGGCGAAACGTTTTCAACCAAATTTCCAGTCCAGTCGATGGAAGAAAAAAACCACACGCCTTGTTTATGGTTCCAATAAACCTTAAAATCCCCTCCACATGCCAAAATACATTCAGTCTCCAATGCAATAATATCAAACAGGGTCTTAAAGAAATTCTTAGTGCTCTCTGGTGGAGCGTACACATTGATCAGTGTTACCATTTTATTTTCTAACTTTCCTTTGACTAGCACATATCTTCCCTCTTTGTCTTGTATTTTTATATAATTCAAATTGAACTGTGTTTGCAGCAAGAATAGCCACTCCCCTTTTTTTGCGGGACTCGTAGGAGCTGTAAAAAGTGTTTTTAAAAGCAAAACATTTCAATTTCTCATGTTCTAGTTGGGGCAAATGGGTTTCTTGTAAAAACAATATTTGGGCTTTTTCTTTAAGTTTGGCTAGGACCTTACGTCTCTTAACTGGATTATTCATTCCATTTAAATTTAGTAAAAATCAATTTTATATCATTATGTGGCATCTACACCAACTGGTCCTGTTCTGTAATCATATATCCCCAGACAAAAACGAACAGCACAAACTTTAACAGCTGAACATGTGCAGAAACCTAAAAAAATAAAAATAAAAACAGTCAACTTCCAAATCAGGGTGATTTTTTTCCCACCCTGTGTCCCTGTTGGCGGGTTGAGGGGAAGGCCTTCTGTCGGGCGTCTCACTAGGGCTGATTGCTACACACATCCTAGTCGTCCAACTTTGTCTGATGGTTCCCAGTCTGACATTCCCACAAGGTCTTCATAATTAGTCATCCATTATATATTCTCATTTGAGGGAAAAGGGATGAAAATAATAAAAGAGTCAATGTCTATCAAGTGAGTCGGGTCTTATATCTGTTCTGGCGGTCATGGGGACTGCCTCCTGAATGTCGACAGTCTCTCTTTGTTGCCTTTCTCTCGTTCCTCTCCGGTCCCAGGTTGTCTCCGTCCTCCCACCGTGTTCCATGTAGACCGGGACAGATGTTCAGCCAGGCTCTCCTTAGATTTAATAAGGTTAACTTTTAGTCCTTCATATCCTTCGTTGCTTCCTCCACCATCTGATACAGCTTTATTCCGTCTTCATAATACACCCGCAGTCTCGCGGGGAACAGGGTCTGGAACCGGATTTTACTCTACTTTAACACCCGTTTTGCTTCAGAATATTCCCTACGCTTCTGCAAAACTGCTGGGGGGTAATCATGATCAAAGTAGATTTGTCTACTGTTCCAAAGCACCTTTTTCTTTGCCCATGCCTTTCACAGGATCTCTTCCTTAGTTTTGAAGCGGAGGAACTTGATTATTATTGACCGCGGCTTGTCACTTCTGTCTCCAGATGGTGTTGGAACAAGTGCCCGGTGTGCTGTTTTCATGTCGAGGTTCATAGTTAAGGGGACGTCCAGTGTATCCCGTAGTAACTTCTCCATTTGTCGTGTGGGTTTTACAGAAGCACAGAACTGAACTTTGGGTTTTACACCACAGTGTTCATACTAACTGCCAAATTCTCTAAAGATGCATTTCACAGTTGGGACCTTTTAATAAGAACGTGCCTAACAGTCTACATTGATAAAAATGAAAGAAAGTCTACAACGTCACTATTTTTACAATGAAATGCAGATGTGTATAGTCAGTGCAGGTCGTGTTGTTAAAAGAAAAGTGAAAATCGACACTTGCCAACACAACTGGGTTAAAGCAGCTTTAGTCCTTCTCCTCCACCTCCTCCTCCTTCTCCTCCTTCTCCTCCTCCTCCGTATAAGTCTGTGGTTAGCCTTATCTCCTTATTTAACCACACCATGTCTGAACTCAACGTCCCCGATTTCTCACATCCTTGAGTTTGAGACAGTGACACTGCAACATTTCACCAGACCTCTTGTGACATTACAGCATGATATACACGGCTTTCAACGGATAATAGTCATATACTATTTATTGCTTTGTTTCCACTTCTCATCAGTGGGATTTCTTCAGTTTTGCAAGATGCCTGCATAGGTCTTAGCACACTTAGCATCAGGAAGTGAATGTAGATTTCAAAATTGTTGTGATTTCAGGTTTGTCAGTTAGTCCTTCATATAAAATACTCTCTTTTAAAAAAAATAAACTCAGAGATATATAGTGTTTGAATAATACAGTGGCCGTTACTTGTCCTGATCTTGTTGTTTACTGTACTCATGTATTTACTTGTTCAGGCATTTACGACATATTGTATTTACATGTATGATTACAGAAATTCTAACATTGCAGACACTACATGTTTGCATGTTTCTGGGCTACATGTGTTGAAGACACTTCTGCTTGGTTATTGTGTCATTTTTTTACCAAAGCAAAGCAAGTTACAATATGACAGCGTGAATATTTATGATAGTGCCAGCGTGGTCAGAATAACACCTGAGAGATGTGCGCTGAAAGAACTAAATGAATCAGAAGTTCACTGTCCTCTCTGTATGAACGTGCACAATAAGCGCATCACGGAATGGCGGCGCAGCAACACAACGTAGAATCTTTTTAATGCAGCACAGCCATTTGACCAGATATCAGTTTGGTTTTTGCTTCGCAGCTCTTATCTTTGTTTTGTATCGTGCAGTGAAAATCAGCCACTCATTGCCTCTAGTCATAGTAACAAGCGTTGCACAAAGTCAGTGTCATTACTGTACAATGAGACAGTGTGTTGTGGTCTGAGTTGTCCTTAAATCAACTATAGTATATATATTTTGTTATATTCGTATCCGATACTTAACGTATTATGACTTCACTGACGTGTTGATCAGAGCATTTCTGTAATGTGCAGTTATTGACAGAATGCAGCAGCAGCAGCAATGTTGCAATACTTTTCACCCCCTCCATGATGTGCTGGTCAGTCACAGGTGCACATTCAGTGAGAGGCTGATAGCACCTAAATGCACCACTGAACCACACAGGAAATCATTCCTGCCTGTGGCCATCAGACTGTATAATACTTCCATCGAACAACATAATTACACACAATAATATCTGGCACTCTCAGCCTCTGAACATCATTTACAGAGGTCTGACTACTTACCATGCTGATAATGTGTATCCACTACATATTGTACACATGATTTGTTTCAATAGGGGTTATTCTGTTTAAAGAAGGGGATTTCAATGTTCATATTCCACTATTTACTAATATATACACTACAGTTATCTTTTGTAATGTACTTTGGTACTTGTTCTTCCCTGTAACTTTATTATACAGTGAAACCCCGGGTTACGAGATTAATCTGTTCCGGTGTCATGCTTGTGAAGTGAAAAACTCATGAACCTGGACCGTTTTTCCCATAGGAGTACATGTAAAACAATTAATCCGTTCCAAGACCCATGAAAACTCCCATATACAGTATGCAAACACACCTGTACATACACATTTATTCATTATTATTATTTGAAAAGGAAGTTATGTCAATTATCTGAAAAGGAATGCATGAAATTAATTCTACAAATGATTTAGAATGACACTTACCTTGGAGACACACGGTTACAGGTGAAGGAGGCTTGATGGTAGAGGAGGAGGAGGAGGGAGGGAAGCAGAGACAGGCTAAACGTAAACAGCAAACTTAATCTAAGAACACTATCTCCCCAACTATGGGCTCGGGTTCGGATCCCTCGGCGACACAATCTGGCCACAGTTTCCTCCAGGCGGAGGTCAAGGTCCTCCAAGTAACACCCTGCCATGACAAATGTATGATTTTGAGGCCACGACGATGTTGAAATGATCCTTTCAAAACTGACAAGGGGTTAGCTCAGTGTTTTCGGTGACCTAAAAAAAAAAACAAATGCTTTGTGAAGAGCTTCTTGAAGTTGGAGATCACTTGCTGGTCTCCAACAACCCATAATCCTCCAAGGTTGGAGGATTCGGATTATGGGTACATATTACAGGGTTTCTTTGGTCCCATGATGAAAATACACAAAACAAAGCACTATTTCAGGTGAAAAAAGGCACAGATATGAAGCACAATACAGCTCGAGTTACACTTCTAAGATTCCGGTCGGTCGTGAGCAGCCGAGAATTATTATCAGGAATTATTTTACTCGTAACCTGAGTTTTTGCTCGTGAGCGGGTACAAGATTTTGCCTGACGCCTTCTTCATAACCCACAAAATTCATATGCCAAAACACCTGCAACCCTGGGTTCCAGTATATACTGGCATGCAGTAGTGTAGAGTAAACAGAAACAATACTCAAGTAAAAGTATTGTTAAGTTATAATTCTAATGACTCAAGTAGAAAAACAAATACTTGAGTTAGAGTAAAGAAGAATTTTGAGTAATTTCATAGCATGGGATTTATTACAACCTGCCATATTGCTACATATTTAGATTTTTTTCCCGTTATTTTGATCATTTCTTTTGGTGATTTTGTTGTTTTTTATTAGTTTGTTTATTTTGTATAATTCATTTGTTTTGGTGTTTGTTGCTTATTTTGTTTTTCTGTTCATTTCTTCCTCACCTTTTTGATTATTTTGATCATTTTTTTCTCATGTTGTCAGTTGTTTTTTGTATATCTTTATTATATTGTTCATCTTGGTTAATATCTTTCATTATTTTCTTCATTTTTGCTCATTTTATTCATTTGCACTTAAGTTAATTTAGCAAAATACTTGACCACTTTGTTCAGATTATTTTCTAAATTGATTGTCCATTTCATTAATGTTCATTTTTGTGATTATTTTTCTATTTTTTGCTTACTCATTTTGCTAACTTGCTTGATTATTTTCCTCAGTTTTTTTTTTATTTATTTGAATATGTTGTCCTTTTTTACTCCTACTTAATGAGATGGAGCAAGTGTAACTGAGTAGAAACACATTTTCAAGACAAATATAACTGAGTAAGAGTAAAACGTATCCTGCAAAACAGGTACTTTTTGGGAAAAACTAAAGTACTCGTAAAGGAGTAAATGTACTTGAGTACTGCCTGTCTCTGCTGGCAAAGAAAAACTGTGACCACACAATTTCCTTTGGGATTAATAAAGTATTTCTGATTCTAATTGCAAAAGTTACCTGGGATTAGATTCTGACAACAGGCTACTGTAAACACAGAATAATATACTTTTTACGCAGTTTCAGTAAAAAAAGGCATATTGGCCAGTTGCTTATGAAGGTGGGGTGGATTTTTAGCTGGACTATAATGGGCTGTATTTTTTTTTTTGTTCCAATTCTACTGCCTTCTAGGAGGTGGAGCTAATGCCTTGAGCTTGGCTGTGATTGGGTTTGACTTGTGATGTCACAGTTTGCAGAAAGTCCATACCGCCTTTGTCTTGCTGCTGCTCCTCATCTCAGGTCTGTTAGTTTGGAACAAGGTCGGTCATGTTTTCAGTTTGTATTTTACATCACATTTTCACTGCGTGGGGCCTTTAAATTCTAACTGTTGCTAAAAAAAAAAAAAAATCCAGCCACCTCGCTGAAAGTCATGCATTCCCTCGTGCACATACAGCAGGTCCAGCAGGATTTGGGTTCAGCACAGTCGTATCTTTAGTTCCTGCATTGCTACGGCCGAGGTGATGTTGCTGCAGTGGGAGTGATTTTATACGAGAATGGAAAAAGTATCAACAACACTTTGGTTGAATGAGAGGAAGCTACTCGCATGTAATTTCCTGCCGGTGGTCACCCCAGGGACAAGTTGCGAATCAGATTAGATGCTTCAGTGTCAGTTGTAAGGAAGCGTGACTGCAGATGCGGCTGAGGTGGTGCAGCAGAGTTTGAGTATTTCTCTTAAAAATGTTGGTGAGTTTCTTTTGCAGTCTTCCGTGTTAAAGGGGCAGCCGTCGTGATTGTAATTAAAGCTACTCTTTTGCGTTCCCATCAGGGCGTGGGTGCACCGTGCTCCTCTGGGGTCACTCCGGAGCGCGCCATCTCCAGCTCAGGGATGTACAAGCTGGAGATTGAGCTGAAGAGAGGACACAACCTGGCCATCCGAGACCGAAGAGGTACAGTACTTTATAATCTTATTTCTTTTTTGCTCTTCTGCTGTGGCTTCTACAAACCTGCGGAAACCTGATGTGTCTGTTCCAGGCAGCAGTGATCCTTATGTCAAGTTCAAGCTCAGTGGTAAAGAAGTGTTCAAAAGCAAAACGATCCATAAAAACCTGAATCCAGTGTGGGATGAGAAGACAACGTTAATAGTCGATAGTTTGAGTGAACCTTTGTATATAAAGGTAAAGACTTGGGCTCTGATACACAAATGCACAAAGCATTTCCACATGAATTCTTAATAAGAGCCAGTGATTTTTTTTTTCTGTTGCTCTTCTGTAGGTGTTTGACTACGACTTCGGCCTTCAGGATGACTTCATGGGTTCTGCTTATCTTTACCTGGAGTCTCTAGAACAGCAAAGGTAATGAACATCCACATACACCAGACATTCCTGAGTCTAGTGACACTTTTGTGCTCCTTGAGTCTAAAGTGATGGATGTAATGCAGTGCATCCAACTGAATCCTGTCAAAAACAGCAGAAACAGCGCTGTATGTTACTTTCACATTCAGTTTTTGATGAAATAGGTTTAGGTTGATCATATCTTCAAATTACACTTGAGTGATTTTGAGGATTTAACGTGTTCTGTTTTCTGTTTCAATTTCTAGCTTATTCACTTGATATAGAATTTCCTTTTGTGGCCATGTCAAGTAGAACTTAATTTGGTTGTGGAGCAACTTGGATATCATATGATCACAAACACACAGTCAGATATGACAGAACCATGTAAAATGCAACAGCTGCTCAAGTTTTAAGATAAAATGTATTCACTGGACAAGGTTTTTTAGCCAGTAAAGTGACTGAGCGGATGTATTTTGTATCTGTTGGTTTCGATTAGTGGATGATCACAGCATGAAGCTGAGCGCGAGGTGTGCAAAAGTATGCTTTGTTGTGGTATTTTAGTGTAATAAAAGGGAGGGTAGATTAACGTGTGGTTGTCAAAGCTGTCTCTGTAATGTTACTTGCAAAGTATTATTGACAGTTTAGTGAAATTATCAACACATCTGTGTAGAAGAAATCAGTCAAATGCTGTGTTTCATTGATAGTAAATGGGCTTGTAGTTTTATGGCACATTTATGCCGTAAGGTAGTGTTTCCATCACACATGTTCACACCAGTAAAACAGTCTTTTGGAGTTATTCCGGTGTGTGGACATGACGAGCCAGTGCCTGGACGGCTCACACTTTCTGCACAATCTGCTCGACTTTTTCTTTTTTGCATTATTTGTGGTGCAGAATATTGTTTTTCCCTCTGTCGAAATGTCATTGTCTAGGATTAATAGTATTGTAGTGCTCATATTATCTGAGGATTATGCTCTTTGATTTTACCAACAGTCCTTGCTCACAGGGAATGGGGTGGACCCCTTCTTTGTTTGGGATCACAGAGTACCTGACAGGAAGCCCACCGTCTGTCAGGCTGAGTGTGAGACATTTATGAGCATCAGTGGGGGCTCACAGGGGACTATTTTGAATCATTTCCTCTTAGCATCATACACAGTGACTCTAAGCACAAAAATATTTTGGAGCTGCTAATGGAACTATATTACATACAGTTGAGGTCCCGGACGTCTTTTGTCGTCCATGGCGGATATACTGTCCGTCCTTCCGTCCGGCACCGTATCTTCTACCGTTTCCATCTGATTCTCTTGGGGTACCTTCTTTCATTTTGGCAATAAGTTGGCATTTTGGGCCATAAGGGTCATCCAGTCTGCACCAAACTTCACATGTAGGATAAAGGTGTCAACGTGAACACATGTATCTCAGTTATACTGCCACCTATGAATAAGTAAAATGTTGTATCTCAGCTCAATTTTTTTTCTTGCCTCACTCCTATTTCTTCTTGTTGCATTTTGAAGCACTACTGAGAACCTTCTTAAGATCCAACAGTACAAAGTGTACATTCTTGCAATTTTTCAACTGCTCTTAAAATTTTGATCAGGAGTGTGTATAACATTAGGTTACACATCATTGAGTCTAGGACCTTAAAATAAAATAATTAAATTA
>JAQQAE010021989.1:0-10341 GCA_029823295.1 Pseudamia nigra | reverse complement strand
CGCCTTAAATGAAAGAAACTAGACTTCACAACAGATTGAATTTGGCTGTCCAGTTTAAAATCACTGTCCATCTTAAAACCTAGGTTAGTAACAGTCTCCTTAAAGTAATATCCAAGTTTATCAGATCCATGTTATACAATAAAAACCTTTGCTACTGGAGTTTTGCACATTGTTGAAAGGTTTAGAGGACCCGTCTTTGGATAAAGTATGCGTGTTCACGCAGAACCATCCTGTAGGGTTGTGCAAAGGTTTGATGTTTGTGTGATCTAAAATGTAAATGCCATGAAACATCCAGCAAATCGTATTTTATTTTTATGTGCAAGGTTTTCATCTCACTCACATGCCTTCCCTCTCTCCATCAAGTCTCCATCGCTCTCATTTTCTCCCTTGTTCATTTCTGTGAAAATTCTCAGTCATCCATGTTCAGTTCTGAAGAAGCTTCTTCAGTTCAATAAACGCAATTAACTTGTCTTAAAAAAAACACACACATGAGCCATCTTAAATAGGCCTACTGTAAAACCCAAAACAAAGAGCGCACCAGGTCTGTTCTTCTGTAACACAGAACTAAGACACCCAAATATTAGCATTAAGCCTGGTACAAATTGCAAAAAGGTATAAGAACAGGATTTTCCTTAACTATCCGGCTGTCAGAGAGAGCGGACGCATTCTCCATCTACTCCCGTCCCAGTTTTCCCTGCTTGCTATGTCTTGTCTGTGTGTTTGCTTCATCCTCTGTCAGAGTCTCCCCCTAAATCTAAAGCAACATGGAATTGACCAGCTGGACCTCAATGAAATTGACACTCAGGAGACGGGTCGGGTTTTTTCCCTATGTGACCATAATTTTGCTTCCTAAAGCTGGCCACACACAGAGAAAACTGACTCATCTGAACTCAACTCATCAAGTTGAGTTGAGATGAGTCATAATTGAAGAACCTCGCACACAGCTGACAGCACGACGCACGCCTGGGAACTGGCACCATCTGTTGACAGTAAACAGTGATTGTGTTGTGACACACATGTCCAGCAATGATAAAAGTTGCCTAGTCGAGTCGTGACCACCACACACTGCCGAGACTTGAGTCGTGTCGATTCGGCACGATTTCTGTCGGGACGTCGTCAAGACTGACAAATCTGGGTCGGGAACCGCCGCACATCAAGCCAATTTCCAGTTGAGTTGAGTTGAGATGAGTCGGGTTTCTCTGTGTGCGGCCAGCTTAAGGAGCCTTATTCTGGAAGCTGTTTTTTTTTAACTCTCTTTCCTATTGTACCCCCCCGTCCCCCAAAATTACAAGGAGCTGCGCTCTTCATGTGCTGCAACTCCCTCCCCCTTAGTGGGAGAAAATAAATTGCCCCCCTCATGGATAAATAAAGTATGATTGATTGAACTATATACCACCATAGTGCTAATCCCTGACAGAATTCTCTACAGCACAGTGGAGTAAGTTACTTGATTCTGATATTTATACACTGCAATAAAATGATCATTCTGATGGGAAAAGGCTGTTGTATTGTTTTGTAAGTGACATGAATTCATTTAGGTAACTACTTAGATTAAACAACAACTTGGTGTAAACAATTTGCTCTGATGAATACTTTGATCTTCTGTTAGGTATAGTTTGAAGTATTGCTAAATAAAGCATTTGATTGTATATCTATGATTGTACCCCCTCCCCACTGGTCCTCACTCACAGCTCCAAACGGACTGAAGTGCAGATACAGTACATCTGTGCATACTGTAGATCACCAATATCGCATATAAAAAACTTCACTGTTGTGGTCACATACAGATTTCTACTGAATTTATACATTATGTAAGGTGGCAATTTTCACATTAATCGTGCTGCCGGCGTGCAGAGGCAGCAGGAGAAGACTTTTATATATCAGATATGTCAGGTCCACATGCATGTACTCGTGCATAATGAACTGCACCGGGGCTGGGAAGGTGCAGCAGCATGATTGAACTCACATTACTCTTTTGCTGTGTGTAAAACTACTCCCTTAATGAGCTGTGGATGGCAGCGATGGCTGCGGTGTGAGAACAAACAAAGACAGCTTCCAACTTTGGCGAGTTATTTTCTATTTTACTGGTTTTTCCCAAAGTAGGTAGCACAACTTTACAGCACTGACTGGCATGAATTCCCTTTCCCACACTACAGGCCCCCAAATAACAGTAACCAGCCCCTATACAAAGGCACCGGCCTCAACCATTTCCCTGACAGACAAAGGGGTGTATCTATAATTCATACATCACTTACAGAAAAACCACATCTAGCTTTACCAAAGAATCAGAAATCAATTCTATTAATTTTACTACAATATGTACACAACAACCTACTACACTAAAACACCAAACAATAAACCAACCATAATTCCACTCTCTCCCCAAGTTTCTTCAAATGAGGTTGATGGTTCACACCAGGCCCTTGTTAAAGCCACAGTCATGGGTGCACCTCAATGACAATGATTTACCTTTAAATCACCTCAGAGAGAGAGAGAACATTAGGGTGGAACAAAAACAATGAAACAACCAACCAAAATTAAATCAACCTACCGGTATGTATCAATAAACTAAACAGGATCCTTCTTCAGTAGATCAACACATAAGAATATGAAATACATAATAAGAATTAGAAAAATCAAAATAAATGAAAATATGTTGTCTGTGTGTGTGTGTGTGGGTGTGTGTGTGTGTGGGTGTGTGTGTGTGTTGGGAATCATACACCTGTTCTGGGAGGGGCTGTCTGCAGCTCCCTCACAGTGTGAAATTATTGTGTTTACGTATGTTTTTGCTTTATTGTTGACAGCAAGGAAAAAAAAATCATAAGGGGAAAGCAAGCCCAAATATAAAAAAGCCCAAAACCTTTGACTGACTATATTTATAATTGACTTTACAGAAAAACAAGCCCAAAATCACTTATAATAAGCGGACGTGGCAACATTGCTTTGGAGATACAAAGCTGAATGTTTGTACAGATACATGCATGTGTGAGCTGAGGTCTCCACCGTAACCCCAGACTACACTTGGTTTCATATGCTGAGCGTTGGTTTCATATACAGTGGATTCATCCTTGTGAGAGCCCTGTCATTTTGAAATCTGGTTAAACACACTTCTTGCATCAGTGGGTTTTCTCACCTAAGGAGAAGGAGTGCGAGTCATTTCTCTGCTGTTTGTGTTTTGAGTCATTATTGTGTGCAAGGCTTACTTTTTGTTTTAAGGATGGCATGATGCACAGTGAGTGAAACGTGCTGAAAAGCTGCTGTGATGACTTCTGTGGGGGTTTCTCGGTGGAACACTTGAGGAATGCTGCCATTTACGTTTCACTCAGAAGGTCTTTCAGAGGTTCCTCTTCCAAGAAACATTAAATAAATACTACTCCACACTGTCTGTCAAAGAGAATGAATCCCCTTGCTGTCAATCAGCGCAAAGTCTGTGGTCTGAATAATAAACACAGTGTAACGGCAGGCTTTCAACACCATCAACCTATGTTTAAAAGGAAAAAGGATAGGCTGAGTGTTTTTTTTTCTCTGAGATGATGAACATATGGGAGAGAGGTGTAGCGCAGTGAAGTGACGCTGTTGTTTTTGGAGGTTGAACAGTCAGCGGGAAACCACAGAAGAAACAGCGGTGTTTGTCGAGGCAACGTCATCCTCCTTCTGTCTGGGAGCTCGACTTCATCGCAGACTGCCTCCTGTTGTTATTCACTCTCTTCACAGTCCTTCCACTGTCATTTATTCTTGGCAGGGACATGCAAAAGTGAAAAACACACCAGACTGTCACACGATGAAACCGGCGGAAATCATGTTTTTTTCCATTGTATATGAAGATATTCAACTAAAAGTACTAATATCACCCTAAGTAACAAAAATGTTTTTCAACTTTTGTTGCATTTAGCATTTTAAAATTACTTGTAATAGCACTTGTAATGTAAAAGATAATAAAATATATATAATTATAGTCTTAACTTATTTGGTTCATTTTTACTTATATACGTATGTTGGCTTTCATGACATATAATCATAAAATAAACAAAAGCATGAAAAAAATATTCACAAAGAAAATAAATTTAAAATTCAATAAAGTGGAAAAAACTTGCATGACCCATTTTGGACCTTAGTTTGAGAAAGGCATAAATTATGGTAAATAAAAGTCATTGCTTATGACATTTTGTATCCATGTAACTGGTGCAATGATGTGTACAGTATGTTACATTTTAATATAGTATGAACTTACTATTGGCTAGTTTAAGCTACAGTAATGGCCCTGTAAAATCACTTTCCTTATTTTACTCATTTTTGATCATTTTTATGCTTATTTTGTTCATTTTACAAGCTTGTGCTGTAGAAATACAAACTGATGCACTGACACTTTCCACCAGAGAACTGAAAATGATGCTCAGGAGGATGCAGACAAGCCTGACTAAAATTTGGCCCTGTGAGTGTTCAAATGAAAAATCCACCCTGGTGCATCAATAATGACGTGTGACAAATGCAGAGATCCATCAGAGGATCACTGTTTCTCCACAACACACCAGTGACAATGGCACCTCTGAGGTCATCTGTTTGTTTTGTGTGTCTGTGTGTTTGTGGGCAGTGGTGCAGTCCAACATTCCTCATCGGGATGTGAAAGAGGACGTCCACCGGCGCAAACGACAAAGCATCTCATTACACCTTTGCATGAGACAGAGTAATGTGAAATTAATGAGCACCGGCCCGATGTGTTACACCTTCCTGGAAATGCTTGATTAACACTGCAGTAGAGAAATGAACCCCTTATGTCACAATGAGGCAACATAAAGATGTAAGACGATAGATTCTCTGAACTTTTGATGATCACAGCCAAGTCTCCATTATCTCTCACTTCTAAATTTAAATCTAGTCATAAACTAATTTGCAAGATTTCTTTATTTCAAGCATGTAGGATTCATGCATGCAAAACCTGGCATCTCTGCATTATCTTGGGAACATTGGAACGTTGAACACTGTATTTTCTGTGCTGCATCGAACTGTTGAATGCATGTATTTGTGCCCTGTCTGTGTACGTTTATGAAGGAAAATGCAAGCAAAAGAGCAGAAATGGAGAAAATAAGCACTAAATTGAACAAAATAACCAAAAAAATAGAGCAACTGACATAATGTCCACATTTTTCACTTTTAAACTAATTCACATATGACATTTTTATGTCAATGATGTTGGGAAACTAGCATAGTAGCTGACTGTTCATGGCAGACCGACATAAATGATTAAACAGGTGACCTTCCAGGCCTCACAGTTGTCAAGCTAGTATGTCTGTTCATTTCTTACCTGTAACAGATGTTGAAGGAATGTAAAATGCAGGCTGTCTCTCCACAGTCATTCTGTTAGATAAGCTACAGTTGATAGCTCCATAGTGCAACTGTTTTCATCTGTGTAAGTGAGTGCGTGAGCTCGTGAACCTGTGAGGTTGTAAGCTGCGTTGACTGTCTAATAATGTTCTGTTGACCCACTTGCGCAGGGGTAGGCAAATCCAGGCCTCAAGAGCCGGTGTCCTGCAGGTTTTCCAACTGCCTCTGCTCTACCCACTGTTGATTACCTGGATCTGGTGTGTTCAGTTAGTCAGAAGCTGGAAGATACAGTGGGTGGGGCAGAGGCAGTTGGAAAAACTGCAGGAGACTGGCTCTCGAGGCCTGGATTTGCCTACCCCTGTACTAGCTGGTTTGCCAACATTGTCAACTGAACCGTTAAGTCGTCAATAAACCTGCAAAGTTTGAGTTTAATTAGTCCATCCATTTTAAAGCTACCATGTAGGCACACCAGGTGTGACAATGCGAAACTAACACCTGCCTGTTTTTGACAGATACTAACACTAAGCGGGGTGAATTCCATACATCCCGCCCAGTGAGCAATGACCGGAGCTGCATCATGAGGCCGATGTTGAAGTACTGTAAGTGAAGGTTACTTCTGCCCTGCTGGGACACTGTGCATTGGCTCCAAGGTGTCCTTTCAATTCAATTCAATTCAAATCAATCTTTATTTGTATAGCGCCAATCATAATCCCCGATTATCTCTAGGCGCTTCACAATTCAAGGCCGAAACCTCATGACTATACAGAGAGTAAACCCAACAGAACCACCGAGAGCAAGCCAAAGGCAACAGGGGGGAGGAAAAACTTCTTCTAACAGAAGAGAAAACCTCCAGCAGAAGCAGCGGCTCAGGGTAGGCGGCCATCTGCCTCGACCGGTTGGGGTTGGTATCCTGAGTCCCATAGTATTACACCGGACTTCTCTCTGAAAATACAAAGAGAATGAATCTTTGTCATGAGTCATCATGGTCTCAAACGTTTTATGGACCCTGTAATAAATGATTTGATAGTCCATCCTTAACTTTTTGCTCTATTATTAAAATATTACAGCAAGAAACCCAACAAATCAATGCCGGTCTGGGGTTTGATTAACAGGTTGCTATGGCAACTTGAGTCCGACCTTCGTATCTTCTATTTATTCATCAGATCATAGTTTTACCTGAGATACACTTGACTGTAGCTGTGGTGAGTGTTTACACTAACATCACCATATGTTCGCCAATGCTTGATGAAGTTTTACTGTGTTCGACCAGTCTTCATTGGAGAGCAGAAGTATGACTGGAGCCTTACGCTGTTACAGAACAATGAGTCATCGGCACAACAGCATGGTTAGTCATTCCTGTCATTGTGATATGAACTTGTTTCCTCTTTATGTTTCATCCTCTCCATTGTCATTTTCCCAGCACTTTACTGTAAGATGAAACCTTCTTTATCTGTTTGCTTTCTCTTTCTTAAAGTTAACCTGCTCATCTTACTTTTTGCTTAATAAAATGAACACAGGTCCATTTTAATCAGTTCACATGTAAATTATCCTTTCAGACAAAGATGTGATTCACCTGATGGTGCATTCGGATGAACGAGGGATTCGGCACGAATGCACACATATGCAGTTTACTGTGACAACATGTTGTGTTGTCAGTAAACTGCAACAGTACTTTGCTGTGTCGTAACGCATTGTGCCTGTGCAGAGACCAACAGAAAACCCTGCTTTAGATCAAGTACATCCTCAGTTCATTTTCATCTCAACACATTATTCATGTCTGTTGTAAACATTATCACTTAGTAGCAGCCCTAATGAGAATTTTGCAGAGACCTGTCACTACATCTCTCCTGGCATGTGCGTCAATGTGGATGTGACTCTGTATTTTTGTGCCTGACAAAGCCGTGCCACATCCTGAGCCCATGTGGTTCTGGCAGCTGGATATGAATGACGGTTCTAGATCTTGATGTTCTCTGTCATAAAGAACCAAACCCACACCCACTTCCTTCTGACTCTGGTTTTTTCAGTTTGTCACCAAATTGTAAATTGTCACTTAAATTTGTGTGAAATGGCTCAGTGGACATCATGTGCAGGTGAGGTCAATATTACCCCCTCCCCCCTCATCAACATGTTTCCCATGTTTCCCACTGCAGTTCTGGATACTTGGAAACACTGATAACCTTTGTATCCAGCTCCTGCTTTCTGTCCATCAACAATCCTTCTCAACTGTTCAGTTTAAACTTGAGTATCAGAGGTTTTATTGTGGACTACATTCAACAAAAGGAGTGTAAAACAACAGAATTTTACAAATAGTCAAAAACTGGGAGTAATGACCAACCTAGACCAGCCACAGCTGTTTTGGCATTAAAACATTTAAACATTGTTCTCATTTATTTGTTGGCAACTTGTCAATCCCTCTTTGTTTCTAAATATTGAGGGTCTATTCGGGTGCTGCTTTTGGACAAAATCATGATTGAATTGTCCTGTTCATTGTTTTTTTTTTTTACATACTAGATACTCTCACTGGACACTCTTTTAGAGCACACCTCACTAATACTTTGTTGGCTATCATTAGATGGTACACTGTGGTCATAAAGGGATGGACATGGTCAGCAGCAATACTCTGTTAGGTTGGCATTTAAACAATGTGCCACCACCAGCAGCCTAAAGGGTTGATACAAGGTAGGATGGATCCATGTTTCATGTTGCTTATGTCGATTGTTACCATAATGGTGCAGCAGAAATCCAGACTCAGTAGACAAAGCAACATTTTTCCAGCCTTCATGACCACTTTGTGAATTGTATCCTTAGTTTCCTGTTCTTGGCTGACAGGAGTGTCACCATGTGTGATCTTCTGCTGCTGTTGTCCACCTGCTTTAAGATTTGACATGTTGTATGTCCACAGATTTTCTTCTGCATCACTCCGTTGTAGAGAATGGTCATTTCAGTTACTGTTTTTCCATCAGCTTGAAACAGTCCATGAAAGGTTAGGGTTAAATACACAAGATATTTTCTTCTAGAGAACTGCTGCTCATTAATATTTTCTCTTTTTCAGACTATTCTCTGTGAAATCCTAGAGACTTGTGTGTGAAAATCCCAGTAGATGAGCAGTTTGTGAAATACTCAAGCCAGCCCGTCTGGAACCAACCAACAACTATGCCATGCTCAAAGTCATGTAAATCACCTTACTTCTTCATTCTCCTGGTCGGTTTAAACTTCAGCAGGTCATCGTTACTGTATCTACCTGCCCAGATGCACTGAATTGCTGCCTTGATATTGGATGTTTAGATTTTTGTTTTAACAAGCTTTGTTAACAAGTCTACATAATAAAATGGCCAGTGAGTGTACATATCTTTTAAAATACTCAGCTTCCATTTGTTGTTGTTGTGTTGAAGACTTGAATTTGAGATTTGTATATTTTAATTTAATGTAGGTTAATTGACAGTGATTGTACAAAACATAAAATATGATGTGTTCACAATGTATACATTGAATTAAGGTCAAATTAAATTCTATAGGGCTGTCAAACGATTAAAAATTTTAATCTGATTAATCACAGGGTCACTGGATTAATTTTGATTAATCACGATTAATACTCATTTGTTGTTTTTCATTTTGTGGGAGCAAAAACGGTCATGACAGAAGGTGATTTAGACACTTGACTAAAATTACTTATTTTAGATTAAAATGTAGATTTTTTTTCTAATTTAAACTTATGTAACTAAAGGAAATTCCACCTGCTTTGTAGAACTTAACAGAACCTCTGTAATGTTCTGCTGACAATGTTTTTGCTGTTTTACACTTGGTTCATTGTTTTCATCAGTAACTAATGTAAATTTGTTTCAAAATGTGTAAAGACTTATTATTTTACATTTAAATTTACGTTGAAGCAGTAAATACTAAGGAAGTTGGCAGTGACATGGGTCAGATGTAACAAAAGATTTTATCACTTTTTCCTTGATATTAATGTCATGTAATGATAGTTTCACATGACACTAATCTAATAATATCCAAACATTTGACAAGTAAAACATTATAAAATAGCATTAATCACATTTGTATCATGACATTAACATAACGTCACATGTTTCTAAGGTGATGAAGATGACAATTTATTTTACTCAAGTCACCAATAAATCAATTCGTCACATTTTAAGGCAGCCACAATGTTGGTGCACTGCAGTTTTTATAGAATTACATTTTACACAATAAAACAAAATAAAGTCTGAATGAATTTATCTTTGAAGAAAGACCCGGGTGGTTATTCTGTAAATGTCTCTTCATATTTGTTGTGTTCCATCCGCATGCTTTACACTTTGTCTTGTTTTCATTGTCAAACATTAAACGGGCCACAAATGTTCCCATGTTTTTGTCTCCGCTGTGTACATTTTCTTGTCTTTTTATTCATCATCTCTTCGTCTGTCGTCTTCCTGGGAACATGTTCAAAACAATAGCAAGTTCCGCCTCACTGCTAGATAAGGCGATCTGATTGGTTCTCCTCACATCCAGTCCCGCCTCTTCCATTTCTTGAGAGGCTCTTTTGTCTTTTCCTCATATCTTTCCCTCATTTTGATTTGATTTTGTCACTGTCTATTTTCGTCTCATCTTTTACTCGTTGACAAAAATGTCACTCAATTAAGTCATCGATTTTGTCTCAATTATTGTCTTAATTTTTAATTTTCATTTTGTTTACGTCCGCAAAAATAAATTTGTGACAAAAGCAATGACGAAATTTTTTTGTCAACGAAAGTAACAGCGGTTATGTACCAGTAATCAGTGGTTAAGCCGTGTCAATGGGTGTAATTGTGGATGTTGAGTTTTTGTGCATCGCATACGATAATTGTGTTCAAAGTTTTAGTCTAATTAATCATGGAAATGAATTAATCAGGATTAGTGTGTTAATTTTGACAGCCCTAAAATTCTATTATTGCTGCATTTTTTTGTGTTTTTTGTGCTTTTTAAAACTGTTCCAATACTAATGTGGCCCCCTCTTATGATAACTCATATGACACAGTATTAGGT
>JAQQAE010021988.1:0-10342 GCA_029823295.1 Pseudamia nigra | reverse complement strand
AGGATAGGGTGAGATGGAGGCAGATGATTCGCTGTGGCGACCCCTGAAGGGAACAGCCGAAAGGAAAAGGAGAAGACATGTATTCCTATGGAAAAAGTCACTTTATAACGACTGACTCGGATACAGGCCATGACACCGGAACGGATTAACGTTGTTATCCGAGGCGCCACTGTAATAACATTGATATAACACTTTTCAAGACATTGAATCTATTAATCATTTACTCCACAGTCAAACGCTGCTGGTGGTAAACTACTTCTGTAGCCACAGCTGGGGGAAAATTACAGAAATATGGCTGCCAATCCACACTGGCGTCCTTTCCGAACACCACCAAACATTCATTCACATTCATGGCACTGGGGGCAAGGTGGGTGAAGTGTCTTGCTCAAGGACAAAACGGCAGAATGACTGGAATACAGCAAGGATTGAAATGCTGACCCACTCTACTTCCAGAGCTACTGTCGCCCTTAACATACACATAAAACATGCACATGAACTATGTAAGAAGTCGTTGTCTTTGCTCCCTGACTGACAGCTCTCTTCATTAAGGCCTTCAGATTGCACTGATGTATTATGGCTCCAGCATAGGCCATAAATCCTATAGCTTTCATGTTAGGGCTCATTTATGCTGGATATTAAATATGGATGATATGCATGGAGGTGTCCATACTGTTCATTCATTTCATATGTATTTTGGTGTGCGTCTTCCCCTTGGAAATTACAAGGGGAGTACAGCTAAAAATGAAGCAATCAGCATTACTGGTGTGACACAATGAAGAAACAAATCAAAATAAAGTCAGTTCTTGTATTTAATGCCCTTACACAGACTGCTGTTGTAAAATGATGACTCTGCTTTAACCTTTTTCTTAACAGATACATTATCATGATCTTTTCCACCGTCATGTTAGTTGTTATTGTTGTTTGACATCTGCATGACAATTGCACTTGACAGAGATGCAGACCCATGCCAACGCACTTGTATTTATACTTGATGGCCACTGCTCTGATAATAAAGACACTATATGCCAAGTGATTTTGAACTTTGCCCTTGTCTCTAAAACATAGCCATAGGTAGTTGTCCCAAGGTCAACCTGTATGCCAAGTTTGGTGACCCTTGCTTTGTTGTCTAGTCAGAGCACAGATGGACAGACGGACAGACTTCGTTGGCATGTGGAAAAGCATTTCATGTGGATGTATTACTTTTCATTGATGCTAATGAAAAAAAACATACAGAGACATGGGAGTAGAAATGGCTAGAACAATTGGTATGGATGTATGTCTTTACATACATAAAGTAAACATAATGAGCTGTTACTCATTGTGACATTGCACAGCTAAACCCAACTCACACTCAAAATACACATCAACTAAAGTTTTCCCAAAGGTGATTTCGGCCTTTTCAGATAGATTTCATCAGGTGGACTTGTGCTAAAATTGTCATCTTTATGATCAGTTTGTTTTTAATGAATTCTCTCATGCTACAAAAACAGATGATTGACAGCTGTAATAACCAGTTGCGGCCTAAAATTCGTCAGCCACGCAGTTAGGACCCAATTAAGAAGCTGACAGGCAGATGTGATGCCTCCATGTGTTTACTGTACAGACTCTGGCTCAAAATTGCATCACACAGGCAACATGGCAGCTCCTGTGACCATTGAATCTTGGCTTCATTTTTGCACAGGGGGAGGGAACAGCACATCACAGTTCATCATTATATAGAATACATGACAAACGGCTAAGAAAACTTGGATATTTGCAGTTCTAGCTGCATTTTACACGGATGATTCTTAAAACAAAGATTGTGTCGAAGTAGCCCATTCAAAACCAGTTGATTCAAATATAAAATGAATGAAGTCTATTAACGGCAACTGCATGTGCATTTTCATATAAGGAACTTTGGTTAGTTTTCATAATTAATGCCCAGCCTGGTCTCTTTCCAAGGACATTACATTCTGCCATTATGTCAAAACCCTTGGGGGCATATATGCAATATGCCATTTTATGTCGTTAGCTAATGCACAGTTAGCTAAATTGACAATTTGAGATAAGTGATGTTATTGTTGGCAAAAACCTTAGTAGAAGGAGGCTGGGGTGGTTAGAGAGACAGTGGCAAACTAGCCACTGTTAGACTAGAAATGGAGTCCACTGCTATCTACAAATGACAACTATCCACTGTCAGGGAACATTACAAATTGGACTTTAAACAATCTACTGTATACTTTTAAATAAAACAGCTGTTGTATCTACTGTAAGAACAGCTAAGAGTTACTTGATATTTATCACAGTGCCTGGAAAAACCTTTGGTATTTATATGATGAAGCCCAGACAGACAGGGTTTGAAATAGGCCTGAATTATTCTTTGTCAATACATTTTTCACCCATATTTTGCTATACCTATACTGTACAGTGGTGCCCTGGCTAACAAATTTAATCCGTTCCGGCATCACGTTCTGTGGGCGAATCATTCGTTAACCGAAGCAAGTTTTTCCATACGAATACATGTAAAACTAATTAATCCATTCTGGACCACTGGAGTGTTGTTAGCCTGACACCAAGACAACAGCATTGTTAAGGAGCAGGCAGTTCTGTAGCATAGACATTGAGCTAATAGCTGTTAGCATTCGGCATATTACATCCTGCAGGAGCTTTCACGTTATTGTGTTGACTGTTTACATCCGGGTGATAGTTCACTTCTGGGTCTATCTTCTTTCGTTCAGCGAATTTTTATTGTTAGCCGGTTCAAATTTTTGACCTTTTTTTTTTGTTTTTCTTCAGTAGCCGAATTATTTGTTACCGGAAGCATTCGCTAGCCGGGGCACCACTGTTTTTTTTACCTCTGCTTTACTCACATTCACATATTATGGGACACACAGTATTTTATACTATAATAATGCATCTCTTAACATGACACATTTCAGAGCTGTTCAACAGTGCTTCACACAGAATAGAGGGAAAGAGAAGAAATTACAGTGAGTGAATGAAATAAAGTCAATACAGTTAAAAGGATAAGCTGATAAAAAAGTATATGTTACAAGATAAAACACGTGACAGCTAAGTGTTGGAACTTGAACTGCAAAGGCTCTTTCATTGGATTGCTGGCTACAAGACAGTGTTGTGACCATCTTTGAGTAATTTTATTAAATATCTGGGAGATGCATTTTGTAATCAAGATCACCTAAAGTGAGATCAAGTCATGATCAAGACAAGACTATACTGGGACTAAGGTGAGACCAAGGCTTTAAAGTGTTGGGCTCAAGCTATGACTGACACCAGAGTAGATCCACAATATTAAAGATTTCAAATATTCATTCCTTTTGCCAGCCACTATCGGTAGAATGAGGTACTTGTGGAAAGAAAAGCCAAATTATGTTAATAAATACTTCAAAAATGCGCCAGAAATATGGCAATATCTCATCAGCTCTGGTCTTGAAATAAAATCTTCCTCTTTGTCCAAGATGACTAATACTTTCACAATAGAAAGCCCAATGCCTTCAAAAAGTGCCCTTGAAACCAGTCATCAGACTAGGACTAGTCTCAAGTACAACATGGACTCACATCCTATTCAAATTCAAAACGACTCTATTTTTCACTTTGATATGACCAAAAGACAGGAATATATCTTTAGCTTTTATGTGCATGAAATAATATTTCTAAATTTTTTACAATAATATATACTCATTGGCCACTTCATTAGGTACACATATGCATATCTTAAATATTTCATCCTCAAATCATATTGCAGTAATTAAGTATATTTTGGCGTGTAAACAGAGTGGAGATCTGCTGTATTTTAAATCAAGCATGAAAATGGTGACCATGGCATGGCTGTTAGTGCCAGATGGACTGGTCTGAGTATTTCACAATTGCTGATCTACTGGGATTTTACACATATTTTCACACACATCTGTCTCTAGGGTTTTAGAATAGTCTCCAAAGACAAAACATCCAGTGAAGTTCTCTGGATGAAAATACCTTGTAGATGTCAGAGGAGAATGGTCAGACTGGTTTGAGCTGATGGAAAGTGAACAGTAACAAATGACCATTTGTACAACTGAGTATCATGTCATGCAACACAGTAACATGTCAACCCCTGAAGCAGATAAAATGTTGGTAAAAGCTGGTAAACTATTGCTTTGTCTAGCGAGTCTCGATTTTCACTGCAACAGTTCGATGATGTATCAATAATTTGGGCTGTTGGTAGGGGCACATTTTGGGATCCTTATTCCTATCTGTGTATTGTTTAAATGTCGTGGCCTACATGAGTATCGCGGTTGACCATGTTCATCCCTTTATGACCAAAATCTACCATCTTATGATGGCTAGGAGGTCCAACCAGGTACTGTACCTAAGGAAGTGGCCAGCGAGTGTATAACTATTATGCCGTTAGCTAATGCAATGAATCATTAAATACATTTGTAGTAAATTCTACTTGGTAATAGTCTGTGGTAATGACTGGATCAAGTCAACATCAACAAAGAATGTAGATAATTAAGACTGTCACTGAACTTTTTCAAAAAGAACAACATCACTGGGAAACCTAGTCTTTGGTTTATTAAAAATAAAAACAGGGAACAGCTGAGTTGAGACTCTCGGAGCAAATCACTGGTGCTGTCTCACTGCTTGTGTTCAGGCTCCACTGAATCCTCATGTGGTTTTGCTGCTGAAAGAGACAGAGTGAGTTGGAGAAGGAAGAAAAACACAGAAGAGAAAAGATACCTTCAAAGATTTTTGACAGGAAATTACCTTGGGTGATGAGGTGCGGTATTTGTTCCCCAGCTTAGATTATGGATCTTCATTAGCTATGGGTATCAACAATTTTAGTTGCTAACAAAGTATGACAGGTGCCATCAATAGCTGTGTTTACAGAAAAATGCACAGTTAATTTTAAACAAACTTATGAAAAGCAAGTAATAGAATACTGTACACACTGTGTGTTTCTATAAATGGGTTTGGATCATAGACTGTATTAATGGACAGAGTAACCAGGCTGTTACCCATTGGTTTCTGAACTGCTGTTTTGGGGCCCATTCAGATTGTTGCTTCCTGGACAACATTTTGGAGCCAAAAACAGGATGCCATATTGAGGACTTGACCACAACTACAGTGAAGCTGTTTATCACAAAAAATTCTGTTCTATTAAATAAATAATTTAGGAAATACAAATGTCTGACTCTGTATGCAACCGGCGCTGCCACAGAGACCTATAAGCAAAGCTGAGATTTGTCAGATTACTTACCCCAACATCTTAATAATGAAGCAAAAATTTAAAGATAGATCACCCTAACTCATTAGAGAATCATTAAAGCTGTTAAGTCAAAAGACTCAGAGTCCGACTGGTTTAAACAGACTTTTTTATGACGACTGAAAACCTGGAATCACATCTTTAACCATTACACCTAATAAGGGATAACAGGCTACATGATATGTCCAACCAATTGAAGTGAACAGAAAGCATCAAACACTCTTACAAAGTTTGCAAGAATAACTTTTGAAAGGGTAAACAAACATGAACAACAAACAGCTCACAGTTGCTGCTCTGAGAAATCCGAGAAGGAAAAAAGATATTTTTGTTTCTGATACTTTCTGTTGTTTGTCTTTTCCCATCTCCTCTTTTTCATTGGCTGTTGACAATGTGTATGAAGTTGGGTCTGTAATCAGTACAGACAGTACAATAACCAACTGCAACCAGAGTGAGCTCAAAAAATTCAAAAGTGTTTGATTGGTCTGTTTACCTCACACATTTGTCGATTCAAGTCTTTACCCTCACACACTAACAAATTTCTGTTTTAATAAGCCATGCCAACGGTCCCCTGTGTATCATGAGTGAACTTGGGCAAAAAGTCTTGGTGTGTCCCCAGCTGAAGAAGACACTACAAACAGCTGATCAGTCATGTGTCAGAATTGATTTGAAGAAGGTGTTTCCTTTTCTCTCATGTGCTCTTTCACTCAAAATGTCAAAAACCACCACCAGACAGGGAAAAAGCTTTTTTTTTTTGCAAGACTTGTAAAGTTTGTTCAAATTATGTCGTTTTCTAAAACCTTTCCTGAAGTGAAACTTAAAAATGTTTGTCACTCATTCTGACGCCTCATATTATGATATCCTATTATGATATTGTATTTTAACAGGTGTGAAGACACCATGGTAACAGTCCACCACTGTTGCCATTTTTATGAAGGGTTTAGGCCTATAAACTACTTAGACCCAACATGCACAAAATGCATTGTCACAGGACTCAAAAGTTGGTTTCCCATGCAGAAGTCCATGTGTTTGGTGTCTCTCCATAACCGCTCCAGCCTCCACCTACTAACTAGCTGCAGGCTTGGCAATGTGCTTCTCAGACGTCACACAACTGAGGAAACCGGGTGCTCTATCTGTCAATATGTGAGGATTTGGGATCATGACTAAGCACCTGTATACAACGATTTTTGACTGAGAATAGGCTGGTTTATGGAAATCCCCCTAGTTACTGATGTCAAGTGAATTCTCATGTTTGTCTGTAATGATTGTATACTGTGTGTGTCCACTAGAGTTGCCTAAATGCATTCAGTTGCTACAGGAGAAGTACATAGTGAAATACTGTAAATTCACAGATAACTAAAACTGCAGGAACATTTTGAGGAAATGCAGTTTTTCAAGACCAAAAGAAGCAAGAGAGCAACTGTTATTCCCACCTGACCTGTAACGCTGTTGGTCTTCTTGACCTATAACATCATTGATGCTCAGCCTGCAGCACTCCTGACATACTGCACTCAGCAACATATGCGGCATGAGCAACATTAGGACATGCAATATACTTTATATTGCAAATTCAGTATCAATTCCTATATAATGAATACAAATTATTAGTTTGTCTCCTTAGGCGTTATATATTTATTATGATATCTTGTTGCAAGCTTATTTCAGATTTGAAATGTTTTCATTCTCACCATGGTTCAGTCAGTGCTCTTGACCTGCAGCAGCATGAATGATCCAGAAGCATTATTACTCCTACAACATACAACACCCTGTGCTCCTACTCCATGCACAAACAGGAATAGCACATTAACAGAATACATTCTACACTGATATTTTCACTACTTAGTATGATTACCCAATTGAGATTCAAAATTTCTGGCCTATTTTAAGCATGTCTTTTCAGTCTCACTAAAATCACTACATTTCCATCTCCTTAATGTGTTGAGCTGCCAAATAAATACACAGGGAGAACAGTTGTTTTTAAAACACCAAACAACAAAATAAATGTCTGCCAACAAAGCATTTGAAACATATTAAATGCTTTTATTTTGGAACACATGTATAAATGTGTATATATTTTGTTTTCAATATATCAAAGAAACATGTAGAAAACAAAAACTGAACTGTAGTTTGAGTAAACCAAGTTTGTGTCAACCGTAGTTGAAAAAAAAAGAGATCTAAAAACACTCCACATGCAAGTTTCTCCTCAATTTTTCACATATACCAGTACCAGAAAATTTATTCTTTTTCTTATCATCATGTATTGTAAGTTGATTATACTAAGCTGGCTTCTACTCCAAAATTATTATCCCTATTGTACCACCTGTTTATCATCACACACCTTGCTGTTAGATTTCAATAGTACTTCTACCCACCCTGCAAAGGAGCCTTTGTCTGTAATTCCACACTGCTGGATGAAATTGGGAAGGGACAGCTCACAGGATGTCTGTTGTTAACATAATGTTCCTTGTTTAATCTGGTATCTTGTTCTTAAATCAGCAAATTTCTGCAGGTATACTACCAGCCAAAAGTTTGGAGCCACCCCAGATTATTTTTAATATATATGTCAACAAATTCAACTGAGCTACAGTATTTCAGTGTTTGCAAACTGCTTGGAGTACACTGCCCAGCATGTACTTTGACTCATTATTGCTTAGGGTGCCTAGAATTTGTTCAGCAGTGATTAAAACAAAAGGTGGGTATTTTGATGAAGCCAAGGTTTAAGTTTATTTTGACAAAAGTTGGTATTATTGTTGCCAAACTGATATAATAAATCTTATAAGTACTTATATGAATATCGTTTTTTCTTTTTTTTGCATAAAAAATGGCCAGTTTGACACATATATTGAAGTTACCAACATGCTTTTAATGCACATGTTCATTTCCTCTTTAAAAATCTCACCTTTTAAAAAGTGGTTAATAATTTGTCTTTTCGACATCAGATCTGTGATGCTCATGGAGTCACCCTAACCCCATAGGAGAGACAGAGACAGATGGTGCTTTCTGGGTTCATAACATGAGTCCGGAGTATGATTGTGTAAAAAAAAAAAAAAAACAATATTTGCAGAGTAGTAGTTGGGCTGTACTCAAGTACATTTACTCTTTCACGTTTACTTGAGTAGGTTTGTCAAAAAATGTATTGCTTAGTAGAATTTTTTTATTTTTATTTTTTGTTGAATTATTTATATTTATTTACACTTATTTACACTTTATTTACACAAAAGATGTATTTTTGCTTATATTTTGGCCACTTAATGAGTATGAGTCATTTATACACTGAATTTGTTTTTGTAGCCCCATTGGTTAGTAAGAAAAATGTATTGTGGATCTAAAAAACTGAATATTGTGGATATAAAAAACTGAAAACTCTTTGAAAGCCGCTTCTCTTCCAGCTTTCAGAGAGTGCAAACGCATTTCTCTTTCTCCCGCCCCAGCTTTCCCTGCTTGCTGTGTGTTGTCTGTGGGTTTGCTTCATTCCCTGTCAGAATCTCTTCTTAAACCCAAAAGCAAAATAGAATTGACCAGCTGGACCTCAATGCAATTGAGTTGTTGAGTTGAGTTGTTTGGGACAGGAAGACGGATTGAGGAGAACCCGAGGGTCCTCAGGGGACAGCGGCTGCTGGACATGTGAGGATCCTTGGACGCATGGGGACTTATATGTTTTTGAGACGCTGCCCACCGAGGGTGTGATGTACATTTATCTATTCAGAACCATGGTAACAGGATTTAACATCACACACCGTTGTTTAGCCAAGACGGCGGTGTGTTCGGACACAGCGGCTTACAGCTCTTCCTTTCAGTGCTTTAAAAAAAAAATTATTACTGTTTGTCAGTGCACATTCATTACAGCGCTGCACTGCTACACCTGCCAGGACATTGGTTACTGACACAGAATTACAGTTTCAAGAGAATTTCACCACAACCATAACATTCCCGACGTACTAGCGAGACCACCGGACTTGCCATGGATTGTTGTCGGCTCTGGGAAGCGGTGGAGGCGCAGGCGGGAGAGGAAGCAGAAGCGGGCCTGCAGGTCCGGCCATCTGCTAAGGCTAAGGAACAGTCCACACAAGCTACCTCTTCCGAGCCTGTACCTCACCAACGCCAGATCCATCATCAACAAAATGGACGAACTGGAATTACAACTCGCGGAAAATTGCTTTGTTTGAGAATGCTTATTGCTAATGCATTATTTCGGAATCCTGGCTACACCCGAAGATTCCCAATGCTAGTGTGCAGCTAGCAAGCCGCTCTGCACTACTGGGATCGGACTGAGACTCCGGTAAAAGCAGAGGTGTGGGGCTCTGTATTTATGTGCATGATGACTGGTGCAACAACAGCGTGAACATAGAGAGACACTGTTCACCTGACATTGAGTACATGTCTGTTAAATGTCTGCCTTTTTTTCTCCCAAGAGAGCTAACAGTAGTCATTGTCACCGCTGTTTACATCCCACCGGATGCTACTGCTACTACAGCGCTCTCTCTTCTGCTGAACGCTGTAAATGAACAGCAACGGGCTCACCCCGATGGCGTTCACATCGTTGCTGGAGATTTTAACCAGACTAATGACTGGACTCCCCAAGTTCCACCAGCATGTCAAGTGCCGAACAAGAGGAGACAACACCTTGGATCATGTGTACTCCAACATAAAGAACGGCTACAGAGCCACCCCCCACCTAGGGGAGTCAGACCATCTCTCCCTGCTGGTCATCCCTGCATACACCCCCCTCAGATGTAGATCCAAGCCCACCACAAAGATTATAACAACTTGGCCTGAAACTGCACTCAGTGAACTTCAAGACTGTTTCCAACTGACAGACTGGGACCTATTTGAACATCAGGACCTGGACACACACAGGTACAGTCCTAGACTACATCAAATTCTGTACAGAAGCTGTGTCAGTATCCGGGTTTTCCCTAATCAGAAACCCTGGATGACCAGTCAGGTCCGCTCACTCCTCAAGGCCCGAGACACTGCCTTCAGGTCAGGTGACAGAGCTCTGTGCAGCACGGCTCGAGCTGATCTGAAAAAATCAATCAATCAATCAATCAAACTTTATTTATATAGCACCAATCATAATCTCTAGATTATCTCTAGGCGCTT
>JAQQAE010021987.1:0-10342 GCA_029823295.1 Pseudamia nigra | reverse complement strand
ATGAACTGGCGACTCATCCAGGGTGTACCCTGCCTTCGCTCAAGTCAGCTGGGATAGGCTCCAGCACCCCCCCCCAAACCTTACGAGGATTAAGGGGTAGAAAATGGATGGATGGATGGAACAGGAGGAGAAAAACTGCAAAACTCTTAATGGCTTATTGACTTTGATAAAATTAAACACATAGTAACAAAATTGACCCATAATCAAAAGCTCATAAATGACAAGTTGTGAAGAGACAAATGGCACCTCTGTCATTGTTGTAAAGTAGACAATAAGATGAAACTGGAGTTTCATAAAAAATGAGCCGTCCTTCCAGCAGTATTGATGGGAATTGATAAGAATTTCCGATTCGAATATCGATGCTGCTTATTTATTCGATTCCTTAACAATTCTTTTATTGAGTCTCATTTGTTGAAAATGAGTACAAAGAGGATTATTACCATTACATTTAGTCTTTGTGACATGTTTCAGCTATGAGAGGACATTACACTTTTCAACCCTATATCAAACAGGGATTAGTTGTTCTGCTAAACTGTTTCTGTTGGGTGTTTCTATATTGGGTTGAGAATCTTTATCATATCCCTACAGAAAGTATACAAGTGAGAATAAATTACAACTCATCATATGTTAGAACTACAGCATACAACATTAACATTTCATAACAAGAGGAATCTTACCGAATGGCAGGTACATTTATTGTGGAAAAATGGTTCAAATCTTTTACCATAAACCTACACACTGTTTAGTGACTTTCATTTATTCACTTCTCAACCATTCTCTTCTTCCTGTCTCAGTCAAAGCAGTAGTTATTGCACAGGTGCTGCAGCCTCTGAGCTGATCTGATTCTAGTATTTGGAACTGTTCATAATTCCCTCCACCCTGACTAAGGCCCCAGTTCCAGCTGAAGACAAACATCCCCAAAGCATGATGCTGCCACCACCATGCTTCACTGAAAGTATGGTGTTCTTTTAGTGATGAGCAGTTTTGTTTTTGCACCAAATATACTCCAACAAACAGCCTCCCTGACCAGTTTTCTTCCCGTCTTATCAATTTTGGACAGACGTCCTGTTCTTGGTAATGTCACTGTTGTGCCATATTTTCTCCACCTGGCGATTATGGTCTTCACTGTGTTCTATGGTATATTTAATTCCTTGGAAATTCTTTTGTACCCTCCTCCTGACTGATGAACAATGAGATCCCTTTGATGCTTTGGAAGCTCTCTGCGGACCATGGCTTATGCTGGAAGATGTGGCTACAAAAATGTCAGGAAAAACCTACTGCAACAGCTGAACTTTATTTGGGGTTAATCAAAGGCACTTTAAATGGTGACAGGAGCATTCTGATTCCAATTTATCATGAGTTTGAATGTAACTGGTCACATCCAAACTCTGCCACATCCCCAGTTATACGAGGGTGTGCACACTTGTGCAACCTCATTATCACAGTTATTTATTTTTAATTCACCTCCCTGAAAGATTTCAGTTTGTTTTTCAATTGCGTTGTAGAAGTTACAGGTCACAATAAAGGTGGAAAAAGTTGTGAATTTACTTATCTTGGTGTCACCTTTTTACCTCACAAAAACCTGGCATTTGAACAGGGGTGGGTAGACTTTTGAGATCCACTGTAAAAAAAAAAAAGTACCCCATACAAAACTACTCAAGTAGTGAGTAGCTTCATAATGTGGAATTTATTACAGTATGATATATTAGGCTCCAACAGATACCTTGGTCATTTTATTCATTATTTTGATCATTTTTTTTAATCTTACATTTTCAGATACAGGCCCCAACTGGCTCCAAACACTGGTCATGGAGGACCGGAGGTGCCAGCTCCTTCACCGCAGTGCCGGTGTTCTGACATTTTAGCATATTTTGTTCGCTTTCATGCTGCTGCCTCCTCTTCTGTTCCTGCCAGTCACTAGTATGCATGTGCTGTTAGTGTATCAGAGAATTGGGAAAAGTGAGATGTCCCACTCTGTATCCCAAAAGTAATGGAGTATTAATGTGTTGCAAAAATTTTTTATTGTCCCTCGTTATGAGGGTTGTGTCAGAAGGGCATCCGACGTAAAAAAAAACTATGCCAGATCAAACATGCGAGTCATTGGTATTTCACTGTGGCGACCCCTGAGGGGAGCAGCCGAAAGGAGAAGAAGAAGAAAAAGAAGAGATGTCCCACTCTGAGTTAGTTAAATTGGCTACACTGAAACCTTGTTTAGCATTTCATTGCTTTGCAACCCTAATCCCTTGGTATTTCATTGCATTGCAACCCTAATCCCATGCCATTGCATGCCATGGGATTAGGGTTGTCAAAAATACTCTGACAAGAATCAATATTCAAATGCCATACCCGGATACGATACTAATTTGCCATGGTATCGATACCCCAGTGCGTGTGCACGTAGCACCCGTTGCGCACACTCAACAGACAGTGCAGCAGGCAGGCAGCGTCTGGCAGTCAAAGAGCCCTCACTGTGACCCAGCTAGTTGTCATTTCTGCTGCTAAATATGGCCAGTCCTAGGTCAAAAATGAAAAAGGCAAAAGCCTTGTTTGGAAATATTTTGCATACGAGGCAAACGAAGAGGGGAAACCAAAAGATAGACAAGCCTGTGTGTAAACAGTGGCAACGAAGTCGAGCACAACGTAAAGCTTCGCATTGTTAAAAGTTTGTGCAACAAATAGTCATTCATAGAGTAAAGTGCACCTACTGAACCCTTGTCTGCTTTAATAATATGTGCACTTTTCAATTTCAGCCTTTAAAAAAAGTGTAGCTGAGAATGTAGCATTTCAGTTGAGTGATGTTCATTTTAACTGGTTGTCGTGTATTTGTATAGTTTAATACCTCAAAATACTGTTCCAATTGCTGTTTCTTTTGTGTGTTGTTACCTCAGACAAACACAATTTGTCTGCGATTTTTGTCCTTTGCAGTTTGCATTACCTCAGAAAACCAGTTTCTTTTTGCACTACATCAGACAAGTGTTGTTTATTATTGTTAATTTTAGATTTTTGGATTATTTGTTGTAAGTTAAAAAAAAATAATACCTCAGACA
Source organism: Pseudamia nigra (assembly GCA_029823295.1). NCBI lineage: Eukaryota > Metazoa > Chordata > Actinopteri > Kurtiformes > Apogonidae > Pseudamia > Pseudamia nigra. The sequence continues at coordinate 7,295 of JAQQAE010021987.1, read as the reverse complement.
AATCTTAAAATATTGTAAAATTGTGTTATACTGTATTTGGGTTATTTATTTTGCATTTATTTACACCAAGTGAAAACGTGATTGTCTTGTTTTTTTTTCATTTTCTGATTATTTAACTAGCATCTGCAGTTCTGCTGAGAAAGCATGTTCCATGCTAAGACTGAAAAAGATTTTTTTGAGTTTTTCAAGTTAATAAAAATATTTTTTATTCCTTATTAAGTATGTGTAATTTTTTTTACCCCTGTCGTATCAAAAATGGTATAGAGTATTTTCCCTGGTATCGATATAAAGTTTGAAAATTTAGTATTGTGACAACTCTACATGGAACACTGACAGCATGATGTCACTAACGACCTGTCGACTAGTAATTTAGTCACTGACCAACTTTGCCGTCGACTATGCATTGACTAATCGTAATTGGTGACCCTAGGTCTCTCCATTGAAGCGATACTGTGCTAACAAAATTTTTTTGACTTTTATCTCAAAGCCAAGGTCGCCCATTTTCAAAGCTGGCTGTGGTCTTTACCCTATACACCTTTGGTATAAGTTTGGTGAGCCTAGTTGTCTATTCAAAAGTTACTGCTTTACAAAGCCAAAGTTTGATGCCAATGCCAAAAAAAATACCCCTTCAATCTAAGGGATGACAAACAACTCAAATGGTAATTTCATAATGTGAAATTTATGATGGCCTGATATACTGCAGTCTAACAGGTTATTTGACCTGGTTTTAGAGTGAAAAACTATGTAAAGTACAGATTTTCATCAATACATTGTTAGATCCAGAATCAGACAAATGTAAAAATACATGTTAAAAACTCAAAATGCCAAAGATTGGCCTACTGCAAGATTAGTAGCTTGTTGTGGTCATTTTAGCTTTTTAAATTTTTGTTTATTTGCTTAATTATTTTGCTCATTTACACAAAGCAATTTATCTTATCACAAATGTAACTGAGTAGGAAAAGTATTCTGTACAACAACTACATGTAACGGAGTAAATGTACTTGAGTACTACCCACTTCTGGCGATGACTAATGATCACCAACAGACTGGTCTAAAGCCAGCTGCACATAGAGAAACGCGACTGATCAGTCATGATTGAAGGAACCTCGCACACAGCTGCAGATTGACACAACAACTCACGCCTGGGAACTGGCGCCATCTATTGACAGTAAACATTGATTGTGTTGTGACTGGTTGTTACACACGTCCACCATAAAAGTTGCGATGTCTGAGGCGTGACCACTGCACATCGCCGAGACGGAGTCCTGGCGATTCAACATGTTGAATCAGCACGATTTCTGTCGGGACGTCGTCAAGACTGAAAAATCCGGGCCGGGAACCGCTGCACATCAAGCAGATTTCCAGTTGAGTTGAGTCACCTTTCTCTATGTGCAGGGCCAGCTTAATAGTGAAAATAACCATTAGCTGCAGTTTAGAAGAAAAATATGAGAAAAATACTTTTTAAAGTATTGATCTAATAAACATGGGCACAGAAAGTTAAAACTGTTTAAGATAAGCAGAGATCCATAATACACTGTGAAAACATAGTAAACAAAGATTAAAATGACTGAGAAAGAAAATGACTCCTTGTTCTACACAAACTCAGACATTTCAAAATGATCAATGAAAAACGACTTGGAAATAGCACCTCTTTCTTTCCTCCTCAGCACAGGACTTGATAAAATGTTGACAATGCAGATAAAACTAAACCAGGGCTATTACTGCAAAGAATAGATGAACTGAATTTGTCAGAAATTAATGTGTGAAATGTATCAAAATGCCATGGCAAAAAAAAAAAAAAAAAAACACAAAACTGGGCAATACTGGAAAGTGATCAGCTACTGCTAAAAAAACAGTTTTCTCCTTTCACACACACAGAATTAGAAGACTGAAAGACTCACAAAAATGTAAGTGAACCTGCCTGATTCATTCCACTATATTCACAATTTCTAAATGCAAAATTTCCATTTTCCTATTATATTATCTTAACACAATCATTTTCAGTAACACATAATGCCACCTGTTACAAATTACATCCAACATCAAAATTCCACAAATACACCTCGTGTCTGCTCAGAGGTTGTGTATGTCATGAATAAATACTTTCAACTGCCACTTTTATGTGTAATCCATAGTGAACAGTGTACCAGCCAACAAATCAATTTCTCAAAGTATTTCCCATTTGGGGATGTCACTTACTTTCGACAACAAATCCCCACTTACTCTTTCAGATGTATAAAAGTAAAATCTTTGTCAGAAGAGCATAACTAAAGCCATGGTTGATGTACACAGTATTTTTTCTGTCGTCATGGTCAATATGTCAGAATAAACAACCATAGAGTCATGTCACTAATGCTGTGCCATGGCTAAGTTACATATCAGGCTTCAGGTCACTGAATGATGATGTCTTTCATGACATGTGATGTAATTAAGAAAGAGAAGTTACCAACTGAAACCAGGAAAACAGTAAGTACCGTATTTTCGGCACAGCGCAGTTAAAATCCTTTATTTTTCTCAAAAATCGACAGTGCACCTTATGTATGGATTTATTCTGGTTTGTACTTACTGACCTCAAACCAATTTTACCGCATGTGGTACACGGCGCTCAAAAATTTGTCAAAATGTTTTAGTACGACTTTGGTAAGTTACGAAGCCGCACCACTTGTAGGAGCATTACGGCAATCAGGAGCCTCGTGGAGTGATACCTAATGTGCCATACGTACGGCATCACTCCGCGAGTGATCACGTACGGCCGTATGTGATCACTTGCAGAGTGAAACCGGTAGGAAGCGACACAAAGACATGCTTGCGAAGCAGATTTCAAACTCAAACAGAGGCAGATAGTCAACCCAGAGCCCACCTCAACTCCAGGCGGATTAACCAAAGAACTCCAACCGCCAGACACCGGCACCAACAGGCCAAACAAATCCAAACCGCAAGCCGCATGGAAGCACCGGACGACAGAAGGCAAACACACACTCACTAAGACATGGAGGCAACGCCGGGCAAGCCACACCACCACCCGCCAATGGACCACGGAGGCACCGGTCCCAAGTGCTGTCCCAGCCCTCATGAAAGCTGGAACCACCACCGAACAGCCAAGCAACAGCAAGGATAATGAGGAGAAAGATCTGGACCCGCCCGACGCTGAAACTGCCCAACTGCCAAACCCAGACACCGAAGACGAAGAACCTGATGGACCCACGGGAGAGGAATGAACCCAAAAAGTGAGTGTACCCTGTTGTTTTGTATTTTATGTGTTACAACTGACCAATGTTGAGAGTTATTGTGAAGGAGTTGACTAGAGTTTGACTTATCTAACTTTTGCATCGCTTAATGCGCCTTATAATCCAGTGCGCCTTATGTATGGAAAAAGATCATAAGTAGATTATTTTTTGATAGTGTGCCTTATAATGCGGTGCACCTTGTGGAGCGGAAAACACGGCGACTATTAAATGTATATAACACACCTTGAGGCACTGTGTCAATTTAAGATCAATCACTCATCTGCAGTCTTTATTGTGAAGGGTAAAAATGGAAGCAGTGGCTGTCTGATTTCCTGCAGTTGTGCAAAATATTTACTTATAGTGCGGAAAATACGGTATTCCGATCATGGATTTACTCTTCTGTCACAGTGAGGCCTCAGCTTCCTCAGCTCTCTGCCACGTGAACAAAAAATAAGTTCAATGAGATGTATCTCCTCTCCATTCATCCTGATCTGTTCATGCAATTCTTTCAATTACTAGCCATTACAGACAAAAATGATTTGTAAAGTCACAACAACCTTACCTTTTGACCTTTGCTCACCAAAATCTAACCAGCTCATCCATTAGTATAGGTGAACTTTTGTTCCAAATTTGAAGAAATTCACTCAATATTGGCTTCATAAGAATTGACAGACCTCATGCCAGCCACAGTGCCCTTGACATTTGGCCACTAATATCCTTGCATTTTATCTATACCTTCATCTGAATATAAACCGACTTATGGAACATTCTTGCACCCTCCAAAATCCTTTTATTTCTTCCTTGAGTCCAGCTGAATGTCTGTGCTAAATTTTACAACTTTCTTTCAACATATTCTTGAGACATGCCATTCTCAAAAACAGTGAGGACTGACAGACCAACAGACACAGCTTCCTGAAGAAATGCACCACGAACACAGACATACAGTACTTCTCGTGATGTCCTATAGTGAGTGTGGACACTTTTTGTATGTGCATGCAAATGTTTACAGGTCTGTGTGGTTCCAAAGCCAAGACGATTATAACAGCAGTCAACACTGTTTTCCCATGAAGCTGTGTGGCAGCAGACTTTCAGGACTTCCTCCTAATGGAGGGACATCACACTCACTGACATGATGCTGATGGTACACATACAAATTATACAAGCTGACCAGGAGAGGATGGGAACAACAGTGTTGCCTACTGGCAAGCCTACCAAGACCTTAAGATTACATACTTTCTTACATTTGCTGGCCTATTTTACTTTCTTCTCGTTATCTAAATGTTGTACTGTTCTGTCACTATTTTGTAATCTTTTGCGGTAGTCATGTCAAGACACTGAATTAAAATTAAGTATAAATTTAAGTGCAAATGCCACAAATATTCTCTCACAAGAAACAACACTCAACTAACATTTATGCCACTTGTCACAAACTGCTGCACTCTAATGGACAAGTTTAGACCTTCATCTCGTCAAGCTTGTGTAGCTCTGTAATAATCATAGTAGGACATGGCAAATATTTGGTAATCCGTTGCCAGATTTGAAATCTACTAAAATCCCTAAAAACCATCTTGTTTGTGGTACTATTCAGAGGTACAGGCATTTTTACACTGAAGAACAATCAATCAGACACATCATTTCCACAGGTAGATGTCACAGGTTTCTCATAAGAACTCATCAGAACTATGAGATACTGGCTTCCTGACGTTGACCAGGATGTATCGGAGAATGGTTATAAAACATGATAGGTGCAGTGTGATATATACACACACACACTAATAGCAATAATAATAATAGTAATAATGTTAACTTCATTGATCCCAACAGGGAAATTCATTCTCTGCATTTTACCCATCCTACACTCTAGGAGCAGTGGGCTGTGAATGAAGGCACCCACAGACCAGCTCTACATGTTACATCAAAGGCATTGATGAGCATACCAACATACACTCAACACCAATCAATCTGACATACAGTATACATCTTTTAAATGGAGGAACAAAACTAGAATACCAAGAGGAAACTGGACGCAGAGAGAACATGCACGCAACCACCAAGAAAAACTCCAGGCACCATCCAGGATCAAACAGCTGTGGGGCAACTGTGGTAACCACTGTGCCACCATGCCACCCTGGTGTCACTAGTCCCACTAGTCTGTCTTAACTGTAGAGCAACTGTTCATCATTATAAACACACTACTGACAACTCCCTTTCAGTGCACACGGCACTGTGCAAAAGTTTTAGAACAGGGGTGCTCATTACGTCGATCTCAAAGGTAGTGTTGGTAGATCGCATGACATTTTTTTTTAAAATAGACGTCAGCCTATCATCCATCCTGTCACTTGATTGATTTCCAGGGCAGCCAGTCAAATGACATCTGAGTTTTTCTGATAATATTATAATAAATGTCTGTAACTTTCTTAGGAATGGTTGGATGTGGACTAAAATGTATTTGGAAGTGTAAAATACCTTGGTGCAATTTTCTGAGTTTAAAAAAAGCAAAAATCCTGAGATTATGTTTGAGCTAAGAGTAAAAAAACAGCATTGTTTCCCGACATTTTTTCAAAATTCTGATAAATGTGTCTATTTTCAGACCAAGCAATTTTTCAAGTTTCAAAGAAACTTGAGGTTCACCTTAATCAAATGATGTATGATTCTTGGGTACTGACAGCTGGAATAATAGAAAAAAAAACTCAATAAAACAAGAATGTCAATTTCCTCCAAAATGCTTCAGGTCGTTGAAGGCAAACAGAAAGGACAGTCCATCATTACTCCAGGAAATGAAGGTCAGTGAATTGGCAAAAGCTCAACAACTTTGAATGTCTCCAAGGACCATGTGAGGAAGAGAAAATCCACAGCTACGTCGGCTGCAGACCATGTTTATTAGAATTACTGACCTCGAAACATGGGGACACTCCTCGTGAGTTTTCAACTTGGCTTTTTGGCAAATGCACTAAACTAAAGAAAATATGTCTTAAGGCCCATTTATACTCTATGCTACGTCTGCAGACGAGGGTCTCCATGTCCATTGTGTTACAAGTTTTGTACGTTTTCAACCAGCTTGTGGATCAATCTTTGACATAGAAAACAGTGCAGTGCCACCGGAAAGTGTGGGGGCGCTCTAGCGCAGTACAGCTCATGTGTTGGAAGAATAGAAGAAGAAAAAGACCAGAACGCAACATAAACACTGAAAGATTAACAGGAATGGCTCAACTTTTTGAAGAGAGGCTGTGCCATAGGCTGTATAGATTAGTGTCATTTGGACGACATCTTGGAGCCAAAAACAGGATGCGACCATATTTGTACAAATGGTGGCAGTGCCAGCTGAGTGTGGAGGAAGCTAGCTAACTGCTAGCCTTCGGATGCGCTAAAAATTCACCAAGCAGTGTTCAACAAAGTCATATTCCAGTGTTGTTAGCGTAAACACTTACCCACAACTGCAGTCGAGTGAATCTCAGGTAAAACTGTGAACATATTGAATAAATAGAAGAGACGAAGGTCCAACTCGGACCGGCTTCACCAGCGACACTAGTTACCATTGAAACATATGTGATCAGTTGGATTATTTGCTGTAATATCTTAATAACGGAGCAAAAAGTTAAAGATGGACCCAATCACTTATTATAGGGTCCAAATAAAATATTTGAGACCATAATGACTCATGACAAAAAAAATTTTGCTTAGTACTTTTAGACAGAAATCCAATGCAACTCCACAGTAGAGGACAATCTGAACTCCACACTGCCCTCTAGTGGATGTAGTGTGTACATCCACACATAAAGTACGCGTCGGAGTATACAGTACGTAAATGCCAGCGACGTTTGACAATGTTTGATACACAACACACTTGCGTAGAGAATAAATGGGCCTTTAGTCTCACTTTATCTATGACCAGTTTGAGCAATGAAACAAAAAATGATTTCTTTAGTCCAACTAAAACCAGACTTTAAAGTACCGTATTTTCCGGACTATAAGCCACACCTGATTATAAGCTGCACCCACCACATTTTAAAGGAAAAACCACTTTGTCCATACATAAGCCGCACCCAACTATAAGCCGCAGGTGCCCAC
>JAQQAE010021986.1:0-10342 GCA_029823295.1 Pseudamia nigra | reverse complement strand
GATGATGGTTCCCCACTATCCTTATATCACTTGCTGCCAGCTGAAACATAATCACCCATGCAGAAATTATCCAATGGAAGGCTTATACCTATTTTCTTAGTTAAATCCAGACAGTGACCTTTTTTTTGGCCAGGCAGTGTAGTTGATAAACATATAGTATGTCAAAATGTTTCTAGGAAACATTAGGTTAAAATAGTCACCACATACTGTACATATCCATAGTTTGCAGAAAAATACACTAACAGCATTTTATTCAATTAATTAGGTTGAGTTTCCTTCATTTCTTCAAAGCATCTGAGCATGTTTCATTGTTTTGACGCTACTCTATTGCTTCTCATCACTCTTACCTCATTTTCCAGCTTTGTCTGTTTTTATCAAAACTATACACCCAACTGTCCAGTACCGAAAAAAAACATAAAAATGGCTGAAGAAAATGGGTCGACTGCCAGCGTTACATAGTTAATAAAAGTTGACTTGACAGCCTGCACTAACAAACCTGATTAAATGTGGAAGCACACATCAGTAATTGTCACCTGAATCATTTAGTTCAATCAGCACCACAGTTTTTTCCACGCTTTGAACCATAACTCTGTGTTTTGGATTTCATGTGTTTTCATTTGGGTTACTACTGAAAACTGCCTCCTCCTGCATTCAGACAAAGCCTCTGTGGAACGGGAATTGAGGAAATGATCAAAAGGAGGTTTTATTTTAAGGCAAACAGGAAAACACATGGCAAACAATGGGGAATTAGTGATCATACTACTTAAACCTTAAATCAACAGTGAACCATGGAAAAAGAATACCTGCACTCAGCTAGAATCCCCGAGTGCAATATTTCACCTTCTGTGCATTTTGGTCATTTACGTAATGGCAGTAAAATTGTCAAAGAGGTATTGTTTGACAAAGAACTACCTTGGGCTGAAACTTAAACCAAATAAAGCTCAGTGAGAGCAAAATGTGATGTTTAGCTTTTCTTTTCCCTTGTCTTTAGTATTGACTTAGTTAATTCCCAGGACCTGAAATGAAATCTTGTGAGGTATGTGCAAACACTAAATAGCACTCACTCTCTAGATACGACAACACTGTTTCTTTCCAGTGTATCTGAGTACCATGGAAACCCACCATGGGGGTACAGATGACTGCCGCCCTGGCAGAGAGCAGGGCTCTCTCCGCTGACAGATACTGTCGAGCTGAGAAAGAGATGGCGGGAATTGAGGGTCCGCAGGGAATTCAGTACGTGCAGAACGTCAGCGTTCACATGTGTGCATGCACACACCTGCCCACTGATTCACCACACTGATTGAGGGAAAACAATTCAGTGCCTGGCGATGTCATACCCCAGGAAAATATTCTTCTGTGGTTTTAAGATTTCTGCTCATCTCTTTCTCTCAAAGTCACCGTGAATGTTGTGCAATGTGTGCAGCAGACTGTGAAATAGGTGATTTAATGTCACGTTGTGTCCCCGTGCTCTAAAAAGTGGAAAATCTACTTCTGTTTAAGTACCTGACATCTCGAATGTTCTGTATCGTCTTTGACATGGCACAGAGTGAAAAACAAAAGCATAACGTTCTTTTCTTTTTCTAAATTGTACACTATAGTGATTTCTAACAAAGGCTAATTTGTGGTGATCTAGCTTTGACCTGTTGCAACAAAGGCCTGTACTTTTGTTTCAGACACCTGAACACGTCCAGGTCAGGAGGTCGATGTGTTCACCTGGACGGTATCATTCTCCATTTAAGAAGAAAAAAAGTGTAGAAACTAGAAGCTGCACTTTTTTATTAAAACTGGAGAGTAGACAGTCACAAATTGGAAAGATATTTGTTAGACATATATAACACCATTTACAAAAAAGCATGTAAAAAACAGAATGCAATGATTTGCAAATCACATTAACCCATATTTTATTCTTAACACATAAAATTGTTAAGACTTTGGAGATCCTATCATCTGCACTGTATACTGTATTTTCCGCACTATAAGGCGCACTGGATTATAAGGCGCACCCCCAAAAATGTCATTTTTAATTTTGTTTTGTTTTTATAATCCGGTGCGCCTTATAGTGCGGAAAATATCACCAGTATCCTCTCTAGGCTAAAGTTCATTTGAGATGGTCTGAGACATTCATCTATGGGTTTATGTGATTTGCAAAGCATTGCATTTTGTTTTTATTGATATTTTGTTTACATCTCAACTTTTTTGGAACTGGGTCGTACTTTTGAGGCAGCAAGTTTGATTCAGAGGATTCGGACAGTAATTTCCAAATCTCAAAATTCAAACGATATCCGTTTTGTGTCATCCCTGGTCCGATATTACAAAACAAACTTCCATGATGTTACTGCCACTGTCATATCAATGTGGAATAAATACACTTTTCATGATGTGAATCACACATAGCAAGACAATGTCAGCCATCGCATCTAACACATCAAACCCATATGAAACAAATAATTCAAACATTAACATACTCAAACTCGTCTGACTGACTATTTCACTGTCAGAATAATGTTTCAGAAAGTCTCCTCTTTGCACCATTTTTGTCTCGTTCCCTCTGTTATGTTACTTTTTTCTTGAGCTGTTTCTTCTTTTACATAGATTTAATTGTCTACATCTTGTTGTTAGAAACATTTTACTTACTTGATATTTTGTGATCCAGTAAAAACATAATCACAACCAATTCCTCAACTTAATTTTGGGAAAAGCAGCCTTTGGAGTATTGTGACATGCTTGGTCTTCAGGATGATATGCCTGAATATATGTAGATGCACACACATTATTCCACTGTGAAACCTGATCGCATATTATAACATGTAGATTCCACTTGCATATTCTGAAATAGGCCTTTTAAAAATAGAATTTCCAACTTAGATACTGTATGAAGGATAAATAACACACCACTACATCTGTTTGTAAAATCACAGGTGTAGTTTGTACACTAATATTGTTCCTCATCACCTTTTAATGAACTTAATCAGATAGGAAACTAACATTTTGTTTACGCCTTTGCATGTACTGGTCTATTATGTGTCAACAGTCTCTGCTGCTGTAACGGTGGTGGTCTGAAGCTGTTTCTGACGTGTGCGAGGTGGATACATGGCTCCTGGTTTCTGGTTTTACACGTGGTCGACCAGGTCGTGGTCGGTCTGCTGTTTGTTCCTCTGGACAAATAACACTAGTGTAAGCACACTATGTTGGAGTGATGGACATTTACTGCTCTGGTAACTTGTCTGATGGTCCACCCTGCCTTCAGCATTCGAATGGCATGATCCCGGTCAGGTTACCCCAGTCGTGGCATTCTTACAGATGTCATTTTCTCCAAAGCTGTGGTGTCTTTTTATAGGGTTGGGGGTGTTTGACAGAGGAGTAGACATTTGGGATTGGATGCACAAAGGCATTGTGAGTTCTTCCCCAAAAGTGTGTTGAGACACAGAACTCCTCACAATAGGTCAGGTGTGACCAAATCCCATGTGTTGGGAATTATCATGAAGGCAACCATAAATATAACTAGTTTTAATAATTGAGAAAAGCGCTTTACAAATTGGGCCAAAAATAGAGTGGTGTGTTATTAAATCCACTGAATGTATTACGGTATTCTGCATACAGTGCATTTGGAATACATATCTCAAATGTTAATGCAGCTTGTCTATGTTTACAACCAGCTGAAAAACAAATTGAAGTCCAGTGTGGTATAAATGCGTTCTCCAAAATAAAGTCTACATTTTTAATCAGTTTGCACAGCAGCATGTAAATAGGAAGGACAAACCTAGAATATGTTGTGTAAATAAACATAGTCGATGCTGCTTATCTGCTGACAATGACAAATATCCATAGCAGCATTGATGTAGACTTTACTTCCATCTTTGCATATTCTTGTGTAGCTGTGAAGCAACATGTCCTGCCTATTAAATGAAAATTTACAGTATGTTGTCCATTCTTGCCTGTTTTTTCTGGATTAAACATCTGTTTGTCAGTACCTTCCATAACCATTAATCGCAAACAGGACACACTGCTGCTGCTGCTGGACACTTCCCAAAACATTTCTCTGAAGAAATGGACCAAGTGATTAACACCGCCTTCCTTTTTTGTTGCTGCTAGTGAACAGACGGACCGATCCACCTATTACCCATCCTGCCAGTCCTGACGGCGCTTATGAAACTTGTTCACAGCAGAAAATGGAGGGAAACTGTAATAATGTTTCATATCCTGTTGGCGCATTCTGGATTAACATGTCTTGGACTATCTGGTACTGACATTTTGCAGCTGAGTGACTGAATATCTGTGTTTAATGATTAACAGCCTTACAGATGGTCCCAATGTTTTATTATTTCTGTCATTTGTTTTAACCAGCCTCCGCATGGTCAGGGTTTGTCTTGGATATTGGATATTCATTTCAGAAACAGGCCTTAAAGGTTTAGTACTGTATGTGAAGCTGCAGAATCCTCCATTTTTCCCTATGGAGCTCACAGAAGTCCCTCATCACAGCCAATGTTTGTTTTGTCTGTTCTGACCCTGTCAGTTAAGTTAAGATTGACTCTAGTAAACCAGTACAGACACAGTAAGTGACAGTAATGCATCTCAACACTGAATGCCACAAAACAGAAACAACAAGGTCTTTTCTGAGCTACTGTTGGCAATAGGGGGATTCATTAAATATGGAGAGATTCCACTTATCCACTAAATAAAGCAAATGAATCCATTCAAGAAGAGAACTCAGAGTTAGGCTAAGACGACGTTGGAAATGGCCTACTACTGGCATACTGATTCTGGCTACATATAGCAGATAGTAGGTGAAAAATCAGAAAATCTGCAGTATGTCAAAAATACCAGGATGTGTACAGATCCGGCGAAATTTTGCAGCATGCTGACAGGCTGATGTACTACATCCCATAATGAATCACAATTGGCACCTTCCCTTCTTTATCATTTAATGTTGGGCTGCAACCATTGTAATTAGTGCATTATCGCCACCTGCTGTGGGATAATGCACTATTTTAACACAATAAATATGGAGAAACACAGACGGAAACGTAGATGAAATCAGCTGTGCACTGTGGAGGAGACGAGTGCACAGCTTTAACTTCAGTAAACATCTGCATCAGCTGACAAAAAATTGTTTCCATGGTGACAAGCGTCATGGTCAGTGGACCATGCAGTCAACTACGTTAATGTTCACATATAAGGTTAAAACAGCATGTACCATGTGCAGCAAGTAGCACATATAAGAAAACAAGTTGCGTGTCATTTTGAACACAGCCTCAGCCTTTTTGTGCAGTCATTCACAACTTCACTCTGTCCCACCCCGTTATTAAATCCAAGGCCACATTCATTCATTTTGCCCTCTGTGCACTGCACATACCAGCCCAGTCCTCAACTACACATCTGAAAAAATAATCTCCTCCACCTCCCCAGTCTCCTTGGGAATTAAGTTAAATAAATAACAATGTAATCTCAATTAAAATTTCTCATATATACGGTACCTTGTTAAGTCATTTGAACTTGTGATGTCAGGCTCTGTTCGGTGGAGGTGTGTGTGTGTGTGTGTGTGTGTGTGTGTGATGGGGGGGGGGATCTTGATCTCAGGGACTATCTGTGTCATGCTTGCACAGATATTTTGTAGCATCACTTGAGCAGAGTCTCCGCCAAATACAAATGGTCATCGTTCCCTATTCTGATGTATCTGTCTGCATGGTGTATAATTATAAATATTGTATTCAGTTTCTTTAATTAGATCCTTCTTAATCCATCTAAATCTTTCACACTGGTCTTATTCACATTCATGCATACTCACACGCTCACTCCTGCTATAAGTACTACATCACTTTGCTCCAGCTGAGATTGTGCAATGGTAAATGCAACACTACTGCACTTTACATTCTGCATTTATGTAAATGATCTAGTGCAATCTGTCATAATCTAGTTCATATGCTATCTGTTGTACCACTTTTTTCTGATGCCGATATGTCTTTTTTGTCTGAGAACATATGAAAATGTCTTGTCTTGGACTCATTATTGCTTATTTATTTTCTGTTCTAGTCCTGCCTGTTGCTGTAACAAAGACATTTCCATCAGTGTGGAATAAATCAAGCCTTATAGAATCTTATCTGATTTTTACAAACTAGACAGAGGGCAAACTGTCACCGTGGCTGTTTAGTTTCCACACAGTGTTTAAACTGATGTGTCCCATGTGGAAAGTTATGTTGCAATTCTTCTGATGGACACCGACTGCTTATGGTGCTTTTCAATCAAAGAGAACATTATGTAACTGATTTGCAATTTGTATGATTAGGTTTAAGCACTGTAGGACATTTAGTCATTATCCAAATTCATTCAAACATTTAAATCCATGCCACCTGTGAACTTTTTGAAATTTCAGACCTTCAAAATCTGTTCATAAATGTTTTTGTTGTAAACAGGTACATAAACCAATGCTGGCAAAAGAACATTGGTATTAACATGTTGAAAGCCAGTGGCAATCAGAGTGCAAATAAATCTATATCTATAATCTATAAATTAGCTACATTTTTAAAAATTATTTTTAGAACAAAAACAGTTATAGATGGAAATGAACATCAGATCCATTCGGTCAGATACAGTACTTCCTCCATTCTTCCATCATAATCTGTTTACGTCGTTCTCTCAGCTACTAGCAATTATGCCTAAAATTGTGTTGAGGCTTTTAGGCACCAAAACAATCAGTTCATCGCATTCTAATGAAGTTTTTTTTTTTTTCATATTAAAAACAAATCCCTTGAGGTGTTCCTGTATTGCATTCATAAAACCGGACACATGTGAAGTCACTACAACCTTGACCTTTGAACCTCAGATTTCTTCAGTTTATCCCTCCAAGCGAAAACTTTGTGGCAAATTTTGTAGCATTCTGTCAATCTGTTCCAGATTATAGGTGCACACTGCAAATAAGGTCTCTGTAAACTTTAACTTCTGATTTTGCCAAGTCATGCGCTGATTATTATGTGTTCCTCCTCTAAAACAGTGTATGTACAACTTTCTTTAACTTCAAAAACTGCACAGTCAGGTGCTTTACAATGTCATTCCTTTTTAACTTCACAGTAAGATTGTCTATTACACAAAACAGCTCAGAGTAAAGTCCATGTTAAAGGGTTACCTGAGCAAGGTAAATGTGTTTTATTGTTGCACACACACACGTTGGCTCTCTGCAGTTCGCCTCCAGGGTTAAAGATGACGAGGTAGCATTAGCCTCAACATGTTTAGTCTGTTTTCCTGTTCGGTTTCACCCTGCACATGCTGTGTCACTGCTGTTTGTATAACTGTCAGGGTTATTTAACCTGTGCAGCTTTAATTTTATTTAGATGCTGTATAAAATCATATTCTGGACTGTAGCAAGTTTCACCAGACTGAACCTGGCTGAACACTCAGTACCCTCCGATGCCACCATGCCTGTTTATAGTACACCTAAGTATCAAAATAAATGACTGCATGTGGAAGGTGAGCACTAAATGAGCTCATATATCATCTTTGAAACGTGAAAAACAAAGCTGTTTTCTTTTTTCTTTTAAGTTGACTTCATCCATGTGGTATGTTCTTATTTTTAATAAAATGCACAACATTAGAGCCCACCTTGGCTCCGCGTATGGCTGAAATCCTTTCGTCACCTGATACCCTATGAAACATTGTGTAAATGTTTTGCAGAGATGTTAACGGGACGACTAACATGTCCCCAGAGGAGACATTATAATACTAATAACGTTATGTCATCGGGGAGGCATTAGAGTCACAGAAAGGACGTAGTGTACATGTCTGTAGGTGTGTAATGTTATACTGGTAATTACTCACAGAACCAATAGGTAATCAAAACTTAATATCAGCCATTAGTCTCAAAGACACACATTCATAGAGTTTAACAAGGCATCATATGAATTTCATGTACCTCCATCACTAGTTTCATCTTTTATGCTATCCGCAGAAACAAATGACCCTAACCACTGTCTATCATGTTGAATAATGTATAAATGATGAAATTATGTTATTGCTATTGTACCTTACAACTACAGTAGGTGAAGCTTTTTTTAAACACTCAGACTTTATACAACCAGTCAAATTTTGGACATACTGTACCTTTTAATCATTTTCAACATTGTAAACTAATACTAAAGACATCCAAACTGGGAAAGAACACAAATGAACCCAGATTATATTAAATAGCCGCATT
This sequence comes from Pseudamia nigra, assembly GCA_029823295.1. Taxonomy (NCBI): domain Eukaryota; kingdom Metazoa; phylum Chordata; class Actinopteri; order Kurtiformes; family Apogonidae; genus Pseudamia; species Pseudamia nigra. Next base: position 2,157 of record JAQQAE010021986.1, on the reverse strand, counting down.
TAGCTTTGATGACATCTTTGTGTAACACATATGGTTGGATTAAAGACATAAGGGTGATTTGCTTTATTCTGTTGCTGAAACACAGAAAATACACCTTGATACACCAGCTTTTTTAAGGACCTGTGACGTCCAGGCTGCTCTTCTTCTGTCTGAGCAGTATTATTTTAACTTGTGCTTTATAAATCACAATCAAAATACTCCCTGCCAAAATTCCTTTCTGCAAACATTGCAGAAAATTTGCAGATACAATTTTTTAAAAATCAACTCTGCAAAACAACATAACGCATGTCACATACAGTACGTGATTGATGGTGGGTACTACACAGTGCAATGGTGTTCATAATACCCAGCAAAATATGACATACGGTACTGTAAATCCACAAGGGCCCCACATTTGCATTCTTTCATCAAATTCATAAAGTAGTCATGAGTTAATTGATGCAATTTCTTCCCTTCCTAATGTGCTTTAGACCATCAGTTGTCTTGTGCAGAGGAAGGATGGGTACAGAGTCAAAGTAATACAAGTAAACACTGAACGATAAGCTGTGGTCAATCTTTTGGATGGTGTATGAATCAAAAAACTAAAAACAAAAAGGACCTCTTCACCCTGTCCACCTCTGGACACGTATTAACTGTCTGAAATGTTTTTTATATTGCTTTTTAGGAGGTGATGTCACCATGTGGGGGATTAGCCAGAGTTGTATTGTATAAGAGCAACATTAGCTACATTTTACAACTGAAAAACAGCCAAGTGTTGACAAAAAGCCAATGTCTCTGTGTGAGGCACCAGGAGGGTTTTATGGTCCATGTCATAGATCGTGTTGTGAACTCTTTAAGAGACGAATAGTGTTCTAGGAAAACATATTTCTTCATTTTATGTTTTGAAAGCAGTACTTTTAGTGTCAGTCTATGTCATTTGTGTTGAAATGTGACTGTAAGGGCCTTAGTATCTGCTAACATAAATTAAATGTGTTTCTTTTCCCAAATCACTTGCTTTCCCTTAAGTATTAGCACATCAAATGTCCAACATACATGCACTATATTTAATATTAAAGCTTAAAGAAATGTAGCAGATTAACTTTTTGGGTGCTGTCCGTTTATATACTTGGAAGTAATGTGCGTGCATACCCCTAATTATACATAAATTAAACACAAAGTCAATTTGAAAACAGAAAAACAAAGCACAACACTTGAAATGGGATGAAGGAGGATGAATAAGTCTCCAAATGTAAATACGGGGCAAAAAAGGTCACAAGTCCACTGATTTGGTTCATGTTTACCACCTGTGTTAAGATATACAGGCTCACGAGTTGTAACTTTTCAAGGTTCACAGGTCAGAATCACAGTCGACTGTTTTCTGAATATTACTGAATTTCTGTCAGCTTTTGTACCATTTTCTTTCACGTTATTGGTGATGTATTGTTGCATCTTTGCATACATTTCAGGATCAGTAGCTGGAGGAATTGAGAGTCAGGGTTAGACTGGTAGATGGGCATAAAAAGCAAAATTGCTGCAAACAATTATCTTTATATGAAGCTATTCGGACTGCATGGAAGGGTTTGACTGCATAACTGAAGGTTCATGCCATGTGAGTTCATCACTGAGAAGTCTAACTATAAACCTCATCCACATGCAGACATTTATAATGTTTCTTGATATTTAATTATGATTTTTTTGATAACGACAGATGCAGTATCCGTTGACAAACTACAAACAGCAATGCCATGCACGATTCAGAAATAAAACTCATTTTTGATACTGTACTTCTAGAAGGCTTTCTATGACTGTGTAATAACAGAACAAATGAGCACATGAAAATATTCAAATGCAACATTAATTACCCCATCACACTAGAGGTGGAATGTTGTCCTGTACAGTGGTCCCTCATTTATCGCGGGGGTTACCGTATTTTCCGCACTATAAGGTGCACCAGATTATAAGGCGCACCCTCAAAAAATGATACATTTTTGGTTTTTTTCCATACATAAGGTGCACCGGATAATAAGGCGCATAGAATAGAAGTGACAGTAGTGGCTGCGGTTGCATTATGCATCCACTAGATGGTAAACACGTAAAAGAAAGTCTGATACCGTGACGGTAAATCAAATGTTAGTGCAAGCACAATATAATAACGCTCGAAATAGTGCAAAGCAATAA
>JAQQAE010021985.1:0-10342 GCA_029823295.1 Pseudamia nigra | reverse complement strand
TCTTAAATTTCTGAATAATATGTGCAACTGTAGTCACAGGAACATCAAGCTGCTTGGAGATGGTCTTATAGCCTTTAACATAAGGAACAACAAAAGAAGAAAAATTAACAAAATAAGTTTAGGAATGTTCAACTAATAATGCATCGCAAATTGTTGCAGAATACTGTAATTAAAAATAAAATAACACAATACGGGGATCACAAAACACACGATTACAGTCCACATTGTTGTCTAATGAATTACACCTGATGGGATAAATATGGTTTTATGCAACTATAGTATATACATAATATACTCTAATATTTTTAATATTATGCTCCATCTGTGTTAGTGTTGCTAGATGTATAACAATTTTCGTAATTTATGACTACTTAGTCCTCTGTGTCATGCATCATGCATCTGCCATTTTTCTACCTGCCTTCCTCAATTATCTTGTTCAGTTTATGTTCATTTTTTTAAACTTTATTATCTTTCTTCATTGTGTGGAAATCTTGTTAATTTTCTAGATCTTCAGTTTTGTTTAATTATTTTAAAATTTTTGTTCACTTCATTTTTACATACATAAGCAAATTATTTTTTACATTGAAATAGTAAAAATGCTATATCGTGGATTTTTTTTTTTACATGTGCACAACAGTTTTATGCAGGACACTGTATTTTTAATATATCTTTTATATGTCACCATTTTCCACCTGGCAACACTGATCTGAGCTGGCGGAGGTAGAGGTTGGTGTATTTCAGGCAGCCATTTTTAATATTTTGGTCACTTAAAATTTTGAAACTGAAACTTGTGTAAACAGTGTTTCAGTTAACGGCAAAAAAGTGTATTTGCGTTTTTTTCAGGCAGGACGTTAAATTTGGGAATCTGGAAGGTAATTCATTGTTTAATAGATGTCTTTAAGGAAATCCTCGAGTCTCCAAGCTGGTGGACTCTGGGAGCTGCTCTGCAACAAAAAACAGAAAACATTGCACTTCTTCTCCTCCTCCTTTCGGCTGCTCCCCTCAGGGGTCGCAACAGCGAAATACCAATGATTCGCATGTTTGATCTGGCTTAGGTTTTTACGCCGGATGCCCTTCCTGACACAACCCTCACAACAAGGGACAAATGAGCAGATTTACATATTTTCTCACTTAAAATGATTAAAATCACACACATGCGTATCACATCAGGTGCACATGATCAGAACATCGTTACCGAGCACAGAAAACATTGCACTAATTTTGTAAAAATATTGCCATGCTGCATATCAAGAGAAACTCCACAATAAGCACATATACTGTATGGCATATTTACACACACTAAACACAACACCAACAACAAATATCAAAAGCCTAAAACAGAGGGTGGGGGTCCCATACTGTCAGGCTGCGATGCTATGATGTCAAACATGAACTTCTACAGTGCTGTCATCCACACAAGACGGACAAAAGGACAAGTTCCTTTCACGTTTGTGTGATTAGGGACATCACAAGTCGCAACCAATCATAACCAAGATTTTACAGGAAAATGACCTGTGGTTTCAGATTAAAAGTGGGTGAATACCATACCTCAGAATTATAAAGAAGGCCTTGGAAAGCCATTGAAAATCAAGTTAACACAGTATTTTGCCAGTGCTCTTACATAAGACACATAAAAGTACTGTACTGCATATATATAGGGGAGGCCGGGTATGGCCTCCACCACCAATTCCATCAATCAGGGATGAGATTGGAGTCCCATGATCATTTCAGTGTTTACTCACTTCCTCCTCTATCTCACATGGTGGTTGCCAAGGCTGGAAACAGGTGAATGCAGATTTTATTGAGAAAAAATAGATTTTGACACAGGAAAGTAATTTTTTGACCAACACTGAACTTCATTTAGTATGTACACAATTGCAGATAAACTCATATGAAGTTAAATTGTAGTTTCTTTGGCAGGGGTGGGTTGCAACATAAATTTTAAGTCTTACACTCATCCCCTTAAATAAAACTAAGAATACTTTTAAAAAATGTAATTAATTTTACAGCATGCCTGGACAGTGGAAAAGAGTGAGATAGGCATACGTGCTGTTTTTAAAAAAGCATTCCCAATTCCACAAAAATTTGGATGTAAATAAAAGCATAATTCAATGATTTACAAGTGTCATAATCTCATAAATAGAGCATAAACAACATATTAGATGTTAAAACTGAGACATTCGATGATTTCATGAAAAATAATAGCTCAGTTTGAATTTGGTGGCAGCAATTATATTCTGTATACCGTGGCCTGTGGTGTTTTTGCTTTGAGAAAGTTTGAGAAATGTTAAAAAAAAACAGTGCTTTACAGGGGCTGAAGCAAAAAGTGTTACAACCATACCCGGTCTCCCCTATATTTAATCGTTACCAAATGGGTCCTTTAAGTGACATGTTAAATGTATTGCTAATTATGGTGTGACGATGCTTAGTGTAAGTCACTGGACACATACAAAGTATGGCATGTGGCAAACATAGGAAGGAAAAGACGAGCCGGATTCTGTAAAAGCCTGTTTTTGCGCCTGGAAGTGTGTGAGCGCACTGATCTGCGTCGTGACTGAAGAAGGAAGCAGCACCGCGGCGGCTGCTCCATCTCAGTCTCCACCGCGGTGTCTCCTCGTCCTATACATGCGGCATCTATCTTCATCCTCTGCTCCTCCTCCTCCTCCTCTCCTGGCTGGAACAGATGAAACAGGTAGGACACGCATCCCGTTTGGAAAATATCACGGAGTGGGGGTGGGAGTTCCTCTTATAGTTTGTCCGTGTAGTGGCTGTCAGCAGCCCGCTGTCACATGACGAGCCGCTCATGATGGAAGATGTTCTGGCATCCGTACACAGATGCGTCGGCAGCTCTGAGCCGCTGTTGCTACGGATTCAGTCTGCACTCGTTGCCACAGAGACGGGCGCTGTGCCGCAGGTCTGCAGCACAATGTGCGGACACACGGAGCGCGTCACCGCCTCCTTTCACACGCAGTGTGAGCGCTCCACGTGCAACACAGCCATCAACTGTCCTTATGGTTTTATGCTGAGGAAATCATGACCGGACAGGAAGGGCACAGGGTTCATTTGAATTTAGGGACGATACTAGAATTTACACAACGAGTCAAAAGTTTGGACGCGCCGACTCCTTCAGTGTTTTTTCTTTATTTTATTACTTCCAACATTGTGCATTAATAATGAAGACATCCAAACTGTGAAATTACAAGTACTGAATTATGCAGTAAACACAAAAGTGTTAACCCAGACAATGATTACTGTAGATTGAACAAAACCACATTTAGCTTTCATGCAGTTTTGCATTCTCTCATCAGATTAGTGAGGTACTGTAGTTATAACTGTTCTCAATTCACCTGTGCCTTGTTAAGAGGCTGTTTGTGCCATTTTTTGCTTTAATGTGCTATAGACCAGCCATTCCCATACACTGGGTCGGGACCCACAGCTAGGTCATGGGAGAATTTATTTGGATAGCCAAACAAATTAGCATTTTAAGCAAATAAGAACCAGGTTTTTGACACTGAATATTTGTATTGTTCTGATTCTTGTGATTATACTACTCTTACCAATGAATGAGAGCCTGTTACCTTTGCCTAAATGCAACCATTTATTGCTAAAGTGTTTATGTCTTAGAAAGCACAAAGATAAAATGGGACTGTGATTTCAGAATGGGTCATTTATTTGTTTGATTCACCCCACCCACTGGAACACAAACTGGGAGTCATCAGAACCCTGCAACACAGAGCACACAGTGTCCCAACAGGTACTGAGGGCAAAAAGAAAGAAGAGGAGCACATCAAGAAATCCTGGAAAACCTGCTGTTACCCCAAGTGGACCTTTGTGAAAGCAGCCAAAAGAAACAAGAGGCAGACACATGATACAGGAAAAGACCAGAAGAAGAGGAGGAACGTGGTCATCTCATATGTGGCTGGTGTGTCTGAAAAACTGAGGAGAATTTTCAACAAATGCCACATTCCTATACATGTATATTTCAAACCTGGTAACACCTTAAGGCAGAAGCTGGTCCATCCTAAGGACAAAATACCCAGACACAAGCTGGACAATGTAGTTTATGCAGTCGAATGCAGTGAAGAATGCTCAGAATTGTATATTGGGGAAACTAAACAACTGCTTCACAGGCGAATGGCCCAACACAGAAGAGCCACAACCTCAGGACAAGACTCTGCAGTCTACCTGCATCTCAAGGACAAGAAACATTCCTTCGAGGACAACAACGTTTGAATCTTGTCCAGGGAGGACAGGTGGTTTGAGCGAGGGGTGAAGGAATCCACTTTTGTGAATCTGGCACGTCCCTCTCTAAATAGAGGGGGAGGACTAAAACACAATCTCTCACCCATTTACCGCTCGGTTATGAGAACTCTACCCGGCCAAACTGGAGCCGATTTCCTGGGTTATTCACACCTCTCCTTCTGTCACCACCCACATAGTGAAACCTTTAACAACCATCCACAACCCCTGCCTTGGTCAGGAACAGGGACCCTAATGACTCTGTAACAACACTGGCCCAGGTGAAACTAACATCTTCTGATGAAAGGGTGGAGTCCATAGAGTATAAATTCTAGTTGCCCGCATGAGATTATTTAGAACTGAAGAAGCTTCCTGGATAGGTAGCGAAACAGCTTCAAACCAAACAACCGGTCGAGTCGACAAAAGGAAAACCACATGCCTTGGACCAAAAAGTCTACAAAATGAACACAAATAACCTTAAAAATGCATAAACTAAGAACATAATCAAGAAAAGAAACAACAATTAGCCCAATAATGAACAATACAATCATTATTTAAGTGAAGCAGGGAAGACAGAAACAGTTATATATCATCTAAATTTTCTTGGGGGACAAATGCACATTTTACTTCTATTGAGGGGGATGGATTCGCCCCACTCCCCTGAAATCTGCAGCTCTGCTGGCCAGTATCATCAGGCAACCTATTTTAGATTTTTGTCCTTTCCCTTGAGAGCAGGATGTCTGAAAGTGTCCCAGTTTTAGAAGTGACCAGTTATACATTGGTGCTTTACCAGGCTTTTAGACCAGTGTTTCTTCATTTCATTTATTTAAACAATATGCTCTAGTTCATGTCCTTTAAAAGTATCAACATAAATTCACATTTTATACAGAATATAATATTTCATTATCTACCTTTGTGTGTGCAAGAGCAGAAATGTGTCTTTGGCATAGACTATATTATGGACAAAGTGACCGTGACGTCACCCATTAGTTTCTGAAGGGCTGTTTTAAGGCCAATCGGGTTGTCACTTCCTGGCTTCCATTTTGGAGCCAAAAACAGGATGTCATCGTATTTGGATGAACGACAGTGGGGCTAATAGACCGTGCATGCCAGGGGACTCATGGGAAAGTTAATATTAGCCACGAGCTTACTGACGCAGTAAAACTTCACCACGCAGTGTCAAAGTCATATCACAGTGTTGTTAGTGTAAACTCACCCACAGCTGCAGTCGAGTGTATCTCATGTACGTATAACTATGCCTATATTGAATAAATAGAAGTTACGAAGGTCTGAATCGGTCCGACTTCACTAGTGAGCTGTTACCATAGTGACACGTTAATCAAACCCCAGCCCAGCAGTGATCTTTTGATTATTTGCAGTAATATCTTAATAATGGAGCAAAAAGTTAAAGATGGGCCATCACGTTACTTATTAGAGGGTCCAAATAATACGTTTGAGGCCATAATGACTCATGACAAAAATGTATTTGCTTAGTATTTTCAGATAGAAGACTAATGTATCTCTATGGGAAAAAGGCGTCTTGGAGTCTGACAAATGGTTCCCCAGCAGCCAAGTGGCGGGATTATAACGTAAAGATACTTCTGCATTGGCCTCACTGAACAGCCCGGGTCATTGCCCACTGGTCTTTGGCATTGGCCAACATAAACATTAAATTGATCACTTAACAATGCAAAAGGGAATAAAAAATGATTAGAAAAGCAATTCACTGCATGAAAACAAGCGCATGAAATTGCAATTAAAACTGATACTGAACATTTAAAAAAAATCATACATCTGTATATATGTATTAAAATGAGTACTAGTTACTAGTAGGTAAGAAAAATCGAGGATATACTATTAAATAAGTTTGAGAGGTGATGACTTACCGACTAACATATTAAATAGCTGCAGGGATTTTTTTTTGCGTGTGTATGTTCTTCTTTGTACAAGACAGTCCATACCTTTGCCCTGATGGCAACAGTGCTGGGTACGGTAAACACAAACAGTACTCAAGTAAAAATACTGTTACTTTATAATTCTCATGAGTGAAGCAGAAGTAGAAGTAATCATAAACATACAGTAAGTACTTGAGTTAGAGTAAAATTTATCTCATAAAAAGCTACTCAAATTGAGAGTAACTTCATAATGTGGAATTTACTACAACCTAACATACAGTGTTTTAACAACTAATCATATTTCCATGATTACTTTGAGCATTTTTGCTAGTTTTGTTGCTTATTTATTAAAGTGTTTTTACATTTTTTTCCACTCGTTTGAAGGTCCAATAAACATTGAATTTGAATTTTCCAGCAATTTTTTGATGGTTCAGGCTTCAAAAGGATCATTTTCTAATCTAAATTGAATTATGCCTCATTTTACACATATGATGTTGAGCAGACCTGTAGTGATTTTCAATTCTTTCCCTGCATCATTATTGAAGAACAAGGTTAAATTTGCCATTGTAGTGGCCATTTGGTGTTGAGACAAATTGTATATCATGTGAGTTGGGAAATGAAGTCCAAAGCATACTCCCACAAAATAAACTGATACTTCACCATTTGAGAGAGAAACGGCAACATTTTGGACTTGCAAACTTGTCTTGTAAATTGATAAACATTACAGTATATGCGTAAATGGTGGCATAATTCAGTTGGGGACAAAAAACTGTCTGCTGCTCACCATTGACTGTAACATACTGTAATATTTTCCAAAATTCGGTCCCATAACCTGCAAGAGAGGTGGAAATATGTGATTTAGGCTCTTTATAATGACTGAAGAGATTATTATCCACACTGACAGCATCAAGGCATGGGAGGGGAGGTCTGTGCCATCAGTCTGTTCATCCGTCTGTCTGTCTACCCATGCTTGAACTCAGAAACAAATGAAGCCAGCTTCACCAAACTTGGCACACAGGTAGACCTTGGAAAAACAAAACAAAACAATACACACAGGACTACATTTTAGGAGATAAATGGTCAAAGGTCAATGTCATGTGAAAGTTAAAAAATCAGTTTGGGCATGTACCAACTTTATTATCAGAGCGAGGGCTACCAGATTTGAACACAAGTTGGTCAGCATGGGTCTGCATCTCTGTCAAGTGCAATTCTAGTTATTTTCTTTCTACCTTTATAAAGTTGTGTCAGTGTTATGCTGAGATTTCAAAATCTGAATAATGCCAAAAGACTGACGACAGTGTATTATAAAAGATTATAATGCAATATGAGTCCGAAAGGCAGACCAACATCTCCATTAACCCTCCTGTTTTCCTCAGGTCAAAATGACCTGCCACAGGGAGGACACAGGGTGTATACAGAAAATAAGGACAACAGGACGGTTAATCTTCTTCTTTACAGATACTAGCTGTTGATGAATAATACATACATTATTACGTTGTTTGTTTGCTTGCAGTGAGTGTAGTAATAGCCGACACTGTGTTGTGTGTGCGCTTAAATTCTCAGAAGAGGAGAATTGCTGTGTACTGTACATCTGTCCAGTTCTTCAGCAGAGTGAGGGAATCTGATTTATGAATGATAGTTCTGTCTGTCCCTCTGGTGGTCTGGCAGCAGGTGACATGCTATGGATGAACAGGAGATTGGTGTGACTTGAGTGCATGCATACAAACCCCATTCATACAGAAGAAATTACATTTTTTAAATCTTAAATATGGGATTAGTGAATTAACTTGAACCTGTGTTGAACTGACAAACAGTACAAAGAACCAATTTTCAACTTAACAGCTTAATAGTATTACAGTACATTTCCTGTTTATTATGTTTTAATAGTTTGAAACTTGGGTTTATATTGTACGTAGAAGTAACTTAAAGTGTAATTCCACTCACAGCCACTGGGTTACAATGATTACGGCTTACAATGAACTTCTTGCTGAAAATACTAAGTGAATATTTTTCTCCAGGACTCATACTTGACTTCAGACATGGCGGCTCTCTCACCTGCTGATCTTCTGTTCATTGATTTATGAGTATATTGTAGTTGTGGCCAATAAAATACACGAATAAGACCATAAAATGACTGTGTTACAAAATGCTGTATAGGTTCTGATGTCAAAAATGCTTGGGACCTCTGCATTGCTTGTGCATTATGTGGTCTGTTGCACATGTGGACTAGGGCTGCTGCACACATGTACTAATGCTTCCTCTGCCATGGGGATTGTTTCGTCTGCTGTCCCTTCCTGAACTTTCCGCACAGGCTGGACTATTCAGTAACATTACCAGATTCCAAAACCTACTTAATTTTTGGGGCATTTAAAATATTAAAATAATTTTAAACCTCCATGTTATAAAAATTGGAAATAAACAGCATACTTTGTGATCATTTTTGCAGTCATAGGTGTCCTGTCAGCAGTTTCCCAAGATGTCTTGTATCACTATCATCTAAAGGGGAAATCTTGTTTAGACTACAGTTATAGTACCTCAAGTGGCCTATGGTGGAATTACGTCAAGTCTGAGCAGTTCAGTATCCTGTTCTTAACATACAGTAGATCCATCGTCTTTTGACATGACATGCCAGGTCTTGGTACTCTGGCATATCTGTCACTTTTGTCCAAATATGGTCACTTCCACCTGAAACATACCACCCAAAATGCAAACTACAGTGGAACTCTGGGTAACAAACACTTCTGGTAACAAAAAAATCCGGGTAATGAAGAAAAAATTGGCCAAAATTTTATTCCGACTAATGGAAAAAATTCACGTTACAGAAGAAGACAGACCCGGAAGTGAACTATTGCCTGGATGTAAACAGTCAACACAACAACATGTGAAAGTTCCCGTGGAATGTAATAGGTCGAATGCTAACCAGGAATAGCTCGATGTCCCTGCTGCAGTGCTGCTTCTTAACAGTGCTGTGGCCTGGGTGTCACCATCTGTTGTTTACAAACACTGCCAGTCTCCCACCTTTCCTCTAACTGCTCTCTGCCACCGTGATTCCGTGAGGCACGAGAGGCTACATTCCCTGCTGTAGCTCCAGATGCTAACAACACAACTCACAGGTAAGAAAACATTATAAATAATTTTTAGAACTAATTTCATGGATTCCGTTTCAGATAATTAACATAACTTCCTTTTAAAATAATAATAATAAATGTATAATAATACATGAATAAATGTGCACGTACGGGTCTGTAATACATACTTTATATGGGAGTTTTCGAGGGTCCAGAATTGGCTTTACATGTATTCCTATGGAAAAACCAGCACCGCCTAACGAAAGTTTTGCCCAATGAACGTGACGCCGGAACCGATTAAATTTGTTAGCCAGAGTTCCACTGTACTGGCTTCAAAACAGCAGCTCAGAAACCAGTGTGTGACATCCATAGACTGTATATATTAGTGGCAAAAGTGACTGTGACGTCACACATTGGTTTCTGAGCAGCCGTTTTGAGGCCAATCGGGTTGTGACTTCCCGGATGACATTGTAGACCCAAAAACATGACAAAACCATATTTTGGATGAGCTGCTGGAGCATTGTATGTCAGGGGTCTTATGGGTAAGATAATGCTAACCGCTAGCTTACAGACTTGGTAAAATGTCATCAAGTGTTGCCAAACAAAGTCATATTATGATGTTGTTAGTGTAAACACTTTCCTACAACTACAGTTGGCATATTTCAGGTAAAACTATGTTCTATTACATTTATAATGGAGCAGAAAGTTAAAGATGCACCACCAGATCATCATCCAAATAAAATGACTGAGACCATGATGACAACAATGTCCAATGTAACTCAATGGGAGTTAGGACTTCCTAGAGCCCAGTGAACAGTGTTCCAATGGCAAACAATGGTATGACAACTTTAAGCTACTTCCACATTGCCCTCAATGTACAGCCCCTGTCATTGCCCATTGGTGACATCACAGTACTTTTTTATCTGCTGTATCTGACTTTCTTATTCACAGTCTAAATGAAGTCTTGAGTTCTCGGACTAAAAAGCAGATCTGTTGCTCTTTACTATCAGAGCTGCCACAGACTTTAATGCACCATACAGTATTGCTGAGCTGCAACAACTTTTGCTCAGCCCTTTAATATTATCGCTATAACAGAAACTTGGTTTAATGACAACAAAGGTATAATTTTTGGGCTGGATG
>JAQQAE010021984.1:0-10342 GCA_029823295.1 Pseudamia nigra | reverse complement strand
AGGGGTGTGTAATACATACTTTATATGGGAGTTTGTCGTGGGTCCAGAACGGATTCATTGGTTTTACATGTATTCCTGTACCATGGAAATGACCAGCTGGACATCAATGAAATTGACACATAGGAACGGGTTGAGGGGAACCCAAGGTCCTCTGAGGACAGCGGCTGCTGGACATGTCAGGGTCGGTGGACGCACGGACACTTATGTTTTTGAGACGCTGTCCACTGGGGATGTGATGGATATTTATCTATTTGGAACCACGATAACAGGATTTATGCTGATTGGTTTGGGTATTTTTCCTGGTTATTGACACAGAAGAACAGACAGAGCTGTTTCAGAGCCCAATAAAACTTTGTCTCAAATTATGCAGTTGGGAGAATCTGGCAGCACAAACATGGGACGATTTCTAAGGTAAATCGAATGAGTGGAAAACAACATGGGGTGCGGGATTCTCTTCATAGAAGTGATCTTTGAAGTCTGGTACAAAAATATTTAAATTGGAGTATTGAGGAGATGAAATTCCTGTCTGCCTCCAAATGACGGCTATCTGTTTTGTCTTTGGATCCCAATGGCCTTGAACAGGCTGTTATCTCCCCTGGGGAGCGGACTCTGCTGGAGAATGCACTGCTTATCACCTCCCCCACTTTCAAAAACACTGATTGAGAGTTTGTTTGAACTTTCTGAAGGACATTTTGCCTGCCATGGGTGAACCACCATGGTATCAAGATCTGGACAATTTGCATTGGGGAAAGATTCTTGACTTTCTATCAGAACTGATAACACACAATGCATCCATTGATCAATATGCACATTTTACATGCACACCCTAACTCTCTCTGACCTTGCTTTGTTAAATGTGTAGGAACCGTCTGCTAAATGTGCTATAAGAGGGTTTTTTTTTCCTATGCTTTCATAATTTTGCTCCGTCATGAGCTAAATTCTGATAAGATGTGTTTTTTTCTCTCTACCCAAATGTATCACCTCCCTCCCCCTCTTTTCCCCAAAACTGCAAGGCATGAGCTTAGTTTGCTGCCATATGTGAATTTCCCGTTTTGTGGGATCAATAAAATCTATCTATCTCTCTCTCTCTCTATGGAAAAAGTCCCTTTATATAACGACTCATTCGGATACCGAACGTGACGCCGGACCGTATCATCGTCGTTATCCGAGGCACCGCTGTATGTCTTTTTTGCTCCTCTCTCTCTCTCTCCACTCCGTCCGTCGCTCCTCCCTCCGCTCAGCAAAAGGGAGCCTCCTCCTCGTCCCGCCTCCACTTCTCCGGGTCCGGTCAAGGCGCGCCCCTCCGTGGGTCTGCAGCTCCGCACCGTCCACGGACACGCCGCGGTGTGAAGCATGTGGGAAGTACAAGTACACGGATCACAGAGAGTTTAATGGAAACAGAGGCCGCAGCGTCAGGTACGTGATACTTTTACCAGATTTAAGACTAAATGAAAAGTAACAGGGATCAACTCGTGTTTGTGCAAACTTAGGGTGCCGGACCCAAAAGGGACCGTGGGAGATTTATTACACGGTCTTGGATTTTTGTTTATTTTGCTTATTGTTTAGTTGTTTTATCCTTCATTTATGAAATCTATTTGTTCTTTTTATGTTATTTGTTCCTAATTTGGTGGATATTGCATTGATTTTTGCTCACTTTCTCAGTTATTTTTCTCATCTAATGGTCTTCTTGTGCGTCATTTTATTTACTTTATGTTTATTTGTTTAATTTTTAGTCATTATGTTAATTACTCACATCGTTTAATGCCAACTTTTCTTCATTTGGAGGATTTCTCTGCTCGTTTTCATCCATATTCATGATTTTTTTCAGGTTATGTTCTTTTGATGGATTATTTCATTCACTTTTTAATTTTATTTATATTACAGTTTAACTTTTGTTTATTGTACTGACTTTGTATTTTTTATCTTCATTTTTGTTCTTTTTCTTTGGTGTTTAGTTTTTGTCTTTTTGTTGTTTTGTTCTTGTTCTCTTTCTTTGAGTTATGTTAATTTTTTGCCCATTTTGTTCAGAATTTGTGGATATCTGTATTAATTTATGTTAATTTTTTAAAATTATTTCATTCATTTTTTGTTATTTTTGTCCATTTTGTGTATATTGTGTATATGTTCATTTATTTATTTCATTCATTTTGGTCGGCAGTTTTGTACATTTTTCTTATTATTTTTTGCTCATTTTTTTACATTTTTTGCTTATTTTTGGCAGTGTTTTTTAATTTGGCAGATTTTTGTGTTCATTTTGCTCATTTTCTAGTCATTTAATTATCATGTTTTCTGCCAAGGAGGTTATGTTTTTCGTGGTGTTTTTTTGTCTATTAACAACATTACTCAAAAAGTTACAAATGGATTTGGATCAAACTTTCAGGATAGCTTGGAAATGATACAAGGAACAACTGATTCGATTTTTGGGATGGTCCGGATCACATTCTTGATGTAGGAATTTTTCAAATTCTTAGCCAATTTAATTTTTTTAAGATTGCAGAAAACCACAGAAAATTTGATTAAAAAGAAAAGTACAAGACAATATCCTTATAAGTCCTACCGTGCGAGAAAGTTTAATCCAAAAGCAGCAATATTCTGGATCCAGTCATCTAGATTGCTCAAATTTATAGGGCTGATACGAAATGTGCTACAGACATGCAACTAACACCAAACTGTAGCTTAAACCTAGCTGATTCAGCAGATTTGACATATCTTCAACATTTATGCAGCTAGATCCAGAAGAAAACCACCATTACGGACATAATATTTTTGGTGAATAACTATTGAACTAATAATGATACTGTACGTATATGATTCCAAATGCTAATGCTAGGTTTTCATGATCAAGGAATCCAGTAGAGGGTCAAATATTTTTAAGAATATTATTTATAGCGCAATAACATTATGGGGCAAATGGGCATAGGTCCAGATGATAATGGTAGGATTTCACTAAGACAAACTGAGTGCCTTGGTAGAGGTCTGCGGTTTCTGAGGGGTTTAGAGTTTTCCCATTTCTGCCATTGTCATGAATATTTTGTCTATTTTTTCTTCATTTTCCTTCCTTTTGTTCATTATTTTGTTCATTTTTAGTCATTGTCTTGAATTTTTTGTTGACATTTTGTTCATTTTTTAAAAAGATTTCCTTCATTTTGTTCACTTTCTGGATTGTTTGGTTCATTTTGATAATTTTGCTGTTTCATTTTTTCTATGTACTGTATTTCAGGTTCACTTGGTTTCGTTACATTCATTAAATTTTCTTGGTTATCATCACCCACCAACCTTGTTTTTTATTTTTTTCTTCATTTGTATTGCTTTTTGTTTTTTTACAATGAAGTCAATAACCTTAAATCAAAATAAAGAAAATAACCGCTGACATTTGTTAAAAATTCTGTTTTATTAGATTTTTTTGAGTTTGGGTTTCACCGAAACAGCTTTTCCTTCTGTCTTTCACACTTGGGATTTATATTGTTTTTCATTTTCTTAATTTTTTTCAAGACCACTGGCATCCACAACATTATATCAAAATGAAGAACGTAATCACTAACAATGCTTATTTTACAATAGTGCCTCTAGATCATAAGCAGACAGATTTTTCCTCTTCTTTTTTAACATTCCAGCTACAAACTTTATGAACCACAGGTCGAACGTCCACATGTTCAGATAGAAAACAATCCTTGGCCTCAATAAATGTGTGTAATGATGAAGTACGGGTCCGGTTTCAATGTGTTGTGTCTCATTTCCTCTGGGTTTGTCGGTCGTCTCTGTAATTTGATTCGTGCAGTGATAATCCTATACTCAAGCCCTTTGAGAAGTGACAGGACCTCACGCCTCCTCACTCACTCCGGCACAAGCCATTTCCTGTGTGTGCTCTATTGATTTTTCTCCCTTCACGGGACTAATGCGATCCACAAACAGAGCAGTCAAATATGTCCTGACAGAGATGAAGCTGTACTGCTGACACCTCCGGTGTTCACATTTTACATGGCTTTCACCTCCTAAAGATGGGCTTTCCCAAATGCAGGGTCAGGCACTTGAGGGTTTTTTTATTCATTTTGGTCATTTATGTACACTTCATGTCCATTTTCTTCATTAATTTGCTCATTTTTGGTCAGTTCTATATTATTTTGTTAGTTTCTTTGTTTTTTTTTGGCATTTTTGTTCATTTTTTGTTGATTTTGTTCACTTTTTTATTTCACATTTCACATACGTAATAAAACACAAGGGTACACTTAAATTCATTAGCTTTCTTGATGATTTTGTTTTATTATTTTGTTGATTTTCTTTATTTTTAGTTCAGTTTTCCCCATTTTTGTGATTGTTTTTGCATTTTGTGCTAATTTTCCATATTGTTTTGTTCTGTATTATTCTGCACACTGTTGTTTTTTTAGTTCATTCTCTGTATTATTTTGGTCCTTTTTGTGACTTTTGTTTTATTATTGATTATTTTTGTCATCTTTGTCCATATTTGTGACTGTTTTGTTCATTTTTGTTCACTGTGTTAATTTTGCTGATGCTTTTGTTTTTTTTAGTTCTTTTCATTCATTTTTTGTATTTTTTTGTTCACATTCTTGGTGATTTGTTACTTTTTTCGCTTTCCTTATTGTGATCTGTTCATTTTTGTTAATTTTATATTCATTTTCTTGATAAATTCGCTAATTTTTTTCATTATCTTTATTCCGTTGTTCACTTACTGTCCATTTTTGTGATCATTTGGTTTGTTTTTGTTCACTTTGCGTTAAATTTTTTGATTATTTTGTTCATTTTTGTGAATTTACCGTATTTTCCGGGTGATGTGACTAACATACAGTGCCCCCGTATGTTAGTCGCACGAGCCAAAAAATGCATGATCATTTATGTGAATTTTTAATAAATTTGTTCCTTTTTTTACCCTTCTCTAACATGTTTTATTTTTGTCCATTTTATTTATTACTTCGTTCATTTTGATCACTTTGTCCTCTTTTTCTTCATTTTCATGATTATTGTATTCATTCTTGTGCATTTTGTTGAC
This sequence comes from Pseudamia nigra, assembly GCA_029823295.1. Classification (NCBI taxonomy): domain Eukaryota; kingdom Metazoa; phylum Chordata; class Actinopteri; order Kurtiformes; family Apogonidae; genus Pseudamia; species Pseudamia nigra. The sequence goes on along the minus strand of JAQQAE010021984.1, from coordinate 5,337 downwards.
TTAAATGTGTCGATTATTGCGTTATTCTATCAATTTTTGTTCATCTCCTTTATTATTAATTATTTGTTGCTTATTTTTACATCTTTCTTAATTTAATATGTTCTTTTCATTCATTTGTTTTATGTTCATATTGTTTTATTGATATTAACACCAGTGAACTTTAAGTGTTCTACATTCAACCTTTCTTCCTATACAGTGGTCCCTCGCTATATTGTGGTTCACCATTCGTGGCCTCGCTGTTTCGCTGATTTTTTTTTTTTTTACAGCGTATGACTCCGACAAAAACCCACAATGTCGACAAAGCGTTGTGCACCGACTAAGGCACCTGCGGTTACAGCCAAAAGGCAGAAGAAGATGCTAACCATTGCACAAAAGTTGAACTTCTGGACATGCTGAAGGAAGGTAGAAGTTACACAGTTGTAGGGCCCCATTACGAAATAAATGAATCTTCAGTTCGTTACATAAAGAAGGAGAAAAATAACATAAGGATGACAACAGCAATAAGTTTTAACAAGGATGCAAAAAGGGTTGTAGCTGTCCGCAACAAGACCATCGTAAGGATGGAGTCTGCTTTAGCTTTGTGGATCAGTGACTGCAGGAAAAAGAACATTACGCTGGATGCCAACATTGTCCGCACAAAAGCTAAAAAGATTTACGAAACCTTTGCTGACAGCGATGACATTCATGACAGCGAGGAGTCCAGGCCATTGACGAGTCCTTTTCACACAGAACCAAGCCCATTTAATGCCAGCAAGGGCTGGTTTGACAAATTTCAGAAACGCTTTGGCATTTAAAGTGCTCATTGAGGAAAGGGGATATAAACCTGCACAAGTTTTTAATATGGATGAAAAATCTATGAAGGTTTGAATTTTGAGAGTGTTTAAATAAGAGAGAAATGTGAGAAAATGTTAATGCCTGTCAGAGAATAGTGTATAAAGTGTGTGGTGAAGGGTTTTACAGCCTCAAAACAAATACAGTGGTGTCCCGGCTAACAAATTCAATCTGTTCCGGCGTCACATTCGTTGGGCGAATCATTCATTAGCCAGAGCGAGTTTTTCCATAGGAATCTACTTTGCAGATTTCGCCTATTGCGGGTTATTTTTAGAACATAACCCCTGCGATAAACGAGGGACCACTGTACATCTTATTGTATTTTACATTTAAAGAGCAAAATACATTAAAATAAGAAACATGGATTAATTTTCATCACACTTTTCGGGTCCAGAGCTGATAAAATGATGCTGTTTTAAAGATGTTTTTAAAAGTGTGTAACCCTCATTTTCTGATCCTGTTAGAATCATGGGGTATGGGCAAATCTTCCGCCGGCACGGGGAAGAGGAGGACCAGGTCCACCTCAACGTGGGAGGGGTTCGACACAAAGTGGAGGCCAACATGCTCCTCCGCTTCCCTCACACCCGTCTGGCCCGGTTACTGCGCTGCCAAAGCGAGGCGGCCATCTTGGAGCTGTGTGACGACTACAGCCCAGCTGAGAAGGAGTACTACTTCGACAGGAATCCCAGGGTTTTCCTCTGTGTTCTCAACTTCTACCACACGGGACGTATCCACATGATGGAGGAGCTATGCGTGTTCTCCTTCAGCCAGGAGATTGAGTACTGGGGCATCCAGGAGCTCCACCTGAGCCCCTGCTGCAGCAACTGGTACCATGAGAGGAAGGAGTACATCGAGGACAGAGACTGGGACATCCGAAGTGAGGACGGGCACCAGCCGAGCTTTGACTCGTCCTTTGAGGAGCTGTCGGCCCTCGATAAAGACCTGGCTAAGTTTAAAGGAGCCTGGTGTGCAGAAGTGAGGAGCTACGTGTGGCTTCGACTCGAGGACCCCGGTCACTCTCGAGCATCTAAAATTATTGCTGTGGCGTCCCTCAGTGTGGTGTTGACCTCCATCATTGCCATGTGTGTCCACAGCATGCCCGAGTTCCAGAATGTTGACGACAACGAGAAGCCCATTGAGGACCCGGTCTTAACCATCCTGGAGGTGATCTGCATTGCCTGCTTCTCAGCTGAGTTTATTATTAGGCTCATCGTGGCCCCCTCCCGCAGGAAATTCTTGGGAAACCCCTTAAACATCATCGATGTTGCTTCCATTTTGCCATTTTACGCCACATTAGCTCTGGAGACAGCCGATGAGGACGCAGAGGAGAACGAGGACATACAGAATGTGGGGAAAGTGGTGCAGGTCCTGCGCCTCATGAGGGTCCTCCGAATCCTCAAACTTGCTCGTCACTCCATCGGGCTGCGAGCGCTGGGCGCCACCGTCCGCCACAGCTACCATGAGGTGGGTCTGCTCCTCCTTTTCCTCTCTGTGGGGATCTCCATCTTTTCTGCTCTCATATATTTTGCTGAGAAGGAGGAGGAAGAGACAGATTTGGGGACCATCCCGTCAGGCTGGTGGTGGGCGACCATCACAATGACCACAGTCGGATACGGAGACACCTGCCCTGTGACGTTACCAGGAAAGATAGTGGCCACACTGTGCATTGTGTGTGGCCTGTTAGTGGTGGCTCTGCCCATCACCATTATATTTAACAAGTTTTCAAAGTATTATCAAAGAAACAAAGCCATGGAGAGTCAGTGTATCGCCAAGCCTGAACGACAAGACCCTGAACTCCCTTATTACAACATCAGAGACTTGTTTACTGACAGCGTGTACCCTTTTCTAGGAGGCATCACCGCTTTTAGGAGTACCGGTAGTATGAGCAGCCGGGGCGATGATACAGATGCCTCAAGTCTCCAGGACATAGAGGTGTATGATAATGACACCTGTGAAAATGGGGCAACAAAATGAGATTCTTGCCATTTTACAGAGTAACTCCTTTTATGACTGCAAGTCACTCCGTGCCTCTCAGGGCAGCGCTGTCTATCACTGACCCTGTCTCCTGCACTGTCTTCCTTTTGCAATCTGAAAGAGAAATACTGTGGCCATGAATTTCTTTTTTTTCTACCAGGGAATAGCTTGTGAAATATACAGCGTCACTAAAACTGGGAAACCTAAAGGGAATTATCTGAACCCTGCTCTGAGGTTTGAAAGCCCATTTTCTGCTTGAGAAAACTGCAATGATGCATGTAGGAGGCCATAATGTTAATGTTTTTCAAAGTAATGTCCTGTATTGATTTGTCTGCTTGCTGAAAGTTCAGCCTGAGAGTTCAGCAAATGCAAAAGTCTAGGATGACAACAACAATGTTTAATGTTTAAAAATGGTATTATAGATCCCTAAGTTGACTGATATTACAGTCTGCATGAACAAAAATAAACACATTTGAAGAGGACTAGTAATATTAGAAATAACTGAGTAGAATCGTGCCGATATTTGATGCTGAAGAAGAGATAAAAATAACATTGTGACCTCACCTTTGAAGCACTGATATGTCAGGTTATCTTTATTATCTGGGTGAGTTTTGGCTCATGTGGCAATAAAATCCAACTCAGTGAATCAAAGGGAACATGACTCTTATTTGTAACATATTATCCAGTGCACTGTACAATTATATTCAAACAAGGTTCATTACACTTGCTTTGCATCATGTCCCTAAAATATCAGGCGAATCATGTGGAGGGTCACCACCTGAGCAAAATGGGTCTGCATTTGAAAGACAAATCATTAAAAATGTCTTTTCCTCAGCGGTAAAATGCACTGATATTGCATGAAAATGAATGCACCTGTAAGTTTGCCATCTCCTGTGTTCCAGAAAGTATTGATTTCCTGTCCAGTGTTATCATTTGTGGGTGGATGAACACAGTGAGATGTGTAAAAAAATCTTTTTTCTGCAGTGGACTCGCATTTGTGCTTCACTTTACCACAAAAAAAATAACTCCCAGAGGTCACCACGCTGGAATGAAACATGTCACTGTTGGAGAGCTAGGGCTGATCAGTATGGTCAGTATTGTTTTAAATAAGGTTTATAGACCGAGCTTTGGTCCTGAGCGAGAGCCGAAGACACCAGACAGTTTGTGGTTTTAAGTCATCGTAAATGCTGCAACAGGACAAACATAAAAAAAAAACCAAAAAGATCAAAATGAATGTGATGTAAAAGCTGCCAAATGATGCTGAATTACATAAATTACAAAAATATACAAAGACAAGAGCAAGAATAAAAAAGAAGCTATAAAACAGCAAAGCCCCTGTCCAGTTTTGAAATTGACCTTGACCATGATCTTTTTCCTTGAAAGTTACAGCATATTTGGACTCAGTATCGTCAGTAACCAAGGGGTGTGTGACATTTTCAGTGTCACGACATAGTTAAAATGTCGGTCAAAGTGCAATGATTTCACACTCTGCTGATCTCCACGGTCAAAGACAAGGTCATTTGATGAGTGAGCGCTGTCCCGGCGTCAAATGTATCACATATTAAAATTTGGTGCCTCTAGCTATAGTCATTTTGGAACTATGGGACAAAATAAGTTTCTATCATTTGTTACTGCTATCACCTTATTAATATGCTAATTAGGTGGTGGTTGCCGTAGTAACCCTTCTCCCTACCCTGACTACTCATGTGCCAAGTTTGGCTAGTTTGTGTCCAGGGACTTTGAAGATACAGACTTGGATGTCTGTATGCAGCTCTCCACTGCCTCCCCTCTTCTTCATTCAGACAGGCCATAATAATTATTGTTGACTCACCCATCCCCATGTAGAGCACATGCATTTTCACCAGTTTTCTTATCCGTTGGCTGAACTTCGTGGTGTCTGCTCAAATGAGACCTTGGATCATAAAAGAAAATGATGACCATTTTAATGTCTACACATTATAAATTCGAGCAGATTAGACCAAAGACAAACTGCAGATGAACCAGAAGAGGATAAGCGGCCCATCACTGCCTGATTGGATTAAATGAATCTCTTCCTGTGCCAGATGTGCATCATGGAGGAAGTTTGCATATTGCTAAATCTACACTTTCTGTTTTTTGCCTCTCTCAGCTGCCATTTAATGTAATGAAATACAAATTATAGGCCGAGACAAGTATTGATTATCTCTATATAGCCTAATTAAAGTGATTCAGTGGGCTGTCTAAGCACTAGTGCTGCTAAAGAACAATGCTTTTTATCTGTCGTGCCGCCCTGAGCATGTCACATTCCGGGCCACCCCGAGCGTTTCCCGCTGTCGGGCCGCCCCGAGCGTGTCATGTCCCGGGCCGCCCCGAGCATGTCACTTCCCAGGCTGCCGCGAGCGTGTCCCGCTGTAGGGCCGCCGGAATGGCAGCCCGGGACACGGCGGCCCGGACAACACCAACGCCGCTGCAGCAGCATTTTAAATCATTTTTAGAACTAATTTCATGCATTCCGTTTCAGATAATTAATATAACTTCCTTTTCAAATAATAA
>JAQQAE010021983.1:0-10342 GCA_029823295.1 Pseudamia nigra | reverse complement strand
CTTTATTTATATAGCACCAATCATAATCTCTAGATTATTTCTAGGCGCTTTACAATTCAAGGCCGAAATCTTATGATGTCAGATGTTACAAAAATTCAAAATTGCCCTTTTCTTCATGCCTACCTTATTGTGGGCACTTCTCAAATGTGAGCAGATTCGTATTTTCACAGGTTTTCTTTTACATCATAAAGTTAACATAACTCTCTAAACCCAATAAAGGTGGATTTTCATAGTGTGGGACCTTTAACGCATTGTAGAAGACTTCGATGTGGGTTAGATGTGGCATTATTTTTGACAGGCAACATAAGAAAAAAATCTGCCAGGCAAGCTTATGTTAGCCAAAACAGAAAGAGTTAGGTAGGATTTTTGGTGTTAATCTAAAAATCCACAGACAAACTTGAAAATTCATTTGGAGCCAGTTTCCTGACATTTCAATCTAGTTAAGCTGATGTTAAATGTAATGTAAATTGTATGTTACGTCACACATACCTTGCGTCCCCAGTCCTATTTGAGCTGTGCACATGTGCACCATTTGACCTTTGTTAAACAAGTACAGGCTATTCTGGCAGTAACCTCATTTGCACACTGATTATCACATTGATCAAGGATTTAACCTGCATGCAATAGATTACACTGACTGCCTAATCAATTTTTCATCACTGCGTCACTCCGGGCCAATAAAGAATATTGTGAATATGATGTCAAGGTAATTGTATAGAGATGATAATAAACTTCTACACACACACAAAAATACATGCTTCACAGATAATTCTCACTTGGTTGGGAAGATCTGTCGCCTCGGGGGCCAATACAAAGTGTCATTTCTATTTCTGTCTGTTTTTAAGATTCAGCTCGGTTCCTCATTATTCTCCGACTGCATCCATATGTTCTTTCACCAGACAATTGACATGCTCTGGGACAATCAAATATAAGGCTTCTTATACAATCAATAAGGCCAGAAAAGTGTAATTATGAAGAGCATTGATTGAGATAAAGTTTGAGGGAGCAGGTTTTTCGGGGGGAACGGTCTGTCATCACTTTTCTTGTTTGGTTCTTACAGAGCCGCCATGCCTCACTGAGCTGGAGAGGATCCAAGTGCAGGAGGCGTCCAAGAAGAAGCCTGGTAAATACAGAGCCTGTCTCGATCACAACCGTGGAGGATTACAGTCAAGGTTTTCACACGGATTTCAAGAGTTTGGTCAAAAAGAATGTGTTAGAGCTCGGAGATTGTTTAACTTTCAATGACAAATCATTAAATCTTTTTAAATGTTTGCGGCACATAAATCAAAATTGTCTGAGGTAATGCAGCTCATGCTGTTGAATACTTGTTTTGTGTAGCATGTACAGAGCTATGCAATATCAGTCCATAAAGTGTCCAGTCCAACTCAAATTATTTTTTTATTCTATGTACTGTATGTATAGTATGTAAGTTAGTGTACATCTGACATGTTTGGTTCATATTATCAGATGTTATGAACATAGAGTTCTCATGCAAAGCTGCAAGCTGTGCAAGTTGGTACACTGTTAATCATTCAACATCCAAAAACACTGAAGCACTAGTTAATTACAGTGACAGAATCCATTTTTGAAAGTTGCATGTATAGGTCGTAGCAATGGGGTTAGCTCAATGTTCCCTGGTCCTGTTCCCTGGGTCCTGTGTTAGGGTTCAAAAAACTAGCAATTGGGTAACACAGGGACTGGGGAACATACGATTGGCTCTACATAGGCATAGGGAAAGATGAGGACTGAGCCCACAAAAATACTGGGGAACCTAGGTATTGGGTAACATAGGACTGACCCATATTGGGGAACATAGGACTGACCCTACATAATTATTGGGGGACATAGGGTCTGGGGGACATTATTATTGGGGAAAATAGGACTGGGGAACATAAGACTGACCCTACATTATTATTGGGGAACAAAGGGACTGAGAAACATACAGTAGCACTGACCCCACAAAGATATTGGGGACCATCAGACTGACCAAACAAAGGTACTGTGGCACATACGACTGACCCCAAATAGGTATTAGGGAACATGGGGACGGTTTAACATTGGATTGACCCTACATACACATTGGGGAACTGGACGGTCAGCTCATCTCAACTCAGCTGATGTATCGCCCATGATTCAGTATCAAAAACTACATAGTGCAACGCTACATAGAATTTTGCTCTATTTAATGTGTGTTTTCCTCAGTATTTTTTGGCTGTAGCTCAACACTTGTGACACAGCACAGCATGACTGTCAGCTATTTGCCCAGTAAATACTATCTTGACAGTCTGCGTTTTCTATGTAGAGGTGAAACCAGCTCCTCTGAGCAACAGTACTGCTCAGAGAATTGCTTCACTGTTTCGATACATAATGTGCAACGATAAAAATAAGTCTGGATTACAATCCTCATTCAAACTTTTGAGACTAATTGCAGCAGCTACAAAATTGTAAAAGCCAACACATAGACTGGAAGTACAAAAAGTTGATATTATTGAATTCACCTAACCCCCTCGTGCATGTTTTTGGTTGTGGGAAGAAGCTGTGGTACCCAGAGAGAACCCACGCAGACACGGGGAGAACATGCGAACTCCACACAGAAAGGTGTTGGGATTGAACCCTGTGAGGCACAAGTGCTACCCACTGCACCACCGTGTCGCCCCCAAATCAATTCATTTATATCAATGTTAAATGTAAAATTAGATTTCCATTATTTCAATTGACTTTGCATTTTTTCTAAAGTCAAATATGAATAAAAATCTGCCTTATTAGGGATTCATTTTTTGACTCTGAAATTGCATCACAGGTCAGCTTTTGCTTTGGTTTACTGTCTACTTCTCCAAAGTGGGGATGCGTTAACCAACTTCTCGTGTTGCTTTACCGCATGAAATACCATTTAAAAACTTCACACTTTAATGACGAAAATGGACACATTAGTCAAAAATGCTAAAACAAACAAGCTTAAAATGAGACCAAAAAGATCAGGTAAAGTTTAAATTACTGTCATTCACTCCACCATTTTCATTGGGCACATATACCTTTGGGAGAAGAACTTATCCCTTCAAAGCCACCCCACTCCCCTTGTTAACCCACTATCAGGACAGTGCATGGCCCGACATTCACTCCAGACCTGTGGTTGTAGTTGTGTAACCACATGGCCAAAGCAGCGGGTGAGAAGCTGGAGGAGGCTCATTAAAGAGATCACAAGCACACAGTCAGGATTAGGCCCTAATCAGGCCGGGGGATTAGAGGGCAGCGCTGGCTTTGGGAGAGAGCGAGGCTAAACCACACGTTTGTCTCCCCGGCTCCCCAAGAATCCCATTCACCAACTACCCAGCATGCTCAGCGGCTTTTCAGCTCCGGCACCCTGAGATACATTCCTCCACTTGTCTCATCCTTTGAGTTTCCTCTAGTTTTGTGGTACAGTAGGTGCGGGAGCTGTGGTGCTTGTTAGAGTTTCACTTCACAATGAATGCTAAGTTGCAGTTGGTTTGACAGGAGTGTCCTGAGGGAGGCTGGAACAGTGGAGCTCTGTCACCAAGGCTGTCACTGCGCTTTTACATGCCACTCGTACAGCATACGGAAACGCACTACACCAGCATGCTGTAAGAATTCAGAACCGGCAACATATGCATGTGTAAAACAAACAGTGAAGCTCTCTCTGTGATACTCGCTGCCAGAAAGCTGCCTCTCTTTCCTGACTGATAGTCTTATCACTGCTTCTCGAAGGCGTGCTGGCATTCTCGTTTATGCTGCACTCATCTCAGACATCAGCAGCACGAGGGTATAAATATTTAACAACTCGATGTCGATGTTGTGAATGTGTGTGCGTGTAAACTGCTGTGTGTGTGTGCGCTTGCAGGCATGTACATTCCCAGCTGTGATGAAGACGGCTACTACAGGAAAGTGCAATGTGACCAGAGCCGGGGGGAGTGCTGGTGTGTTGATCAACACGGCGGAGAGATGATGGGAACCAGGATCCATGGCAACCCTGACTGCGGTAAGAAGGGTGCATTTGGCAAACAGCTCCATTTCACATTGTACACAAAAAAAACATAACCTTCATACATCTTTTTATGCTGCTTTTTAAGTAATGCTAAAAAGTTTCTTTGGGTTGAAACTAAATTGTGTGACTTAATCATACTGAAACACATCAGTACTGGTAACAATCTACAATTTGTTGGTGAAAACACTCAACTCTTCTCTTCCTGTCTGATTAAGTGTTTAAGCTTTCCTAACTCTGTGACGACACCTTTACCTCATGAAATGTGTGGAAACACCCTCCTCTAACAGTATCCACTTGACATTCCGTTTGACTCCACTAAACCTCATTAACAAGCCAAACTCAAGCTGTTATATTGCTCTGTTCTGAACCACAGGACTCATACACGGTCATTAATTTAACCTCCTATTGCCTTGACTGGTTAATTCGTGTTGTAGGTTTGAATCCAAAATAATGCATTAAAATGGCACAGTGACGCCACTGAACAGCCTGCACTTTTTTATTTGGGGAAATTTGACAAGGTCTAAGGGCACTTCAGGGCTTTACTTACCAGTAAAAGTGTAGAAGTGGCATTTTTGTTTAAATATAGCATACATAAATAAGTGGAACCCAACATTTTTTCCCGGGGACCCAATTTTTAGAAATGACAAACTGTCATGACCCAAATCACAAATCTCTGAATCTCGAGGAGTAAATTTCTGCATGACCCATTTCAAGGCAATGTTGGCTAAAGAAATCCCAGTTTTGTTTTATATTTGTGCCTTTTAATATGTTTAAACGCTTTGCATTTAGCCAATAGGCTGCCATTCATTCCCAAGAACTATAAACACAACAATTAGAACAAAACAAAGATTCAGAAGCATAGCTCTGGCTTGCTTGAAATCCTATTTTGCTTTGCGACCCAAATGAATTCTCCCGTGACCCACCTGTGGGTCCTGAATCGGTGCACTAAATGAATATTGATATTTTTAGACAGGCTTTGGTTGGGTTGCATAAATCTGTGCAAAATTCTGTATATACTACTGTATGTTTTTGATTCTGTGTTCACCTGATGTCCCTGAACTACCCTCATCTATACTGCACATCTACACCTGTACGTTCAGACACCAATCACCCTCTTCTCACATTAATTTAGAGGTTGGATTTTGGAGAAATAGCTTATCATGGCCAAAGAAAAGAATTCAGGATACTGTTATACTGCATGTACTCTGCATTCCCAAAAAAAAAAAAAACACATTCTAATATTGTTTTTTTTTCAGTGCCTTTTGTTTTGATTACTGCAGGCATGTGTTGTGTTGTGTTATGTCTCCAACAAAATATTGTACTGATGGAGGGTCAGAGCACTGTGTACAGTCTCCTCCAGTACATCGCAAAGATTTTCAGTGGGGGTTAAGGTCTGGACTCTGTCGAAAATGATATCTCCTGCTCCTTGAACCATACTTTCACTGTTTCAGCCCCATGAATGATGGCATTGTCATCTTTGAATATGCCAAATCCATTGATAGAAAAGAAAAGAGGAAATGCATTTGCATTCACAACATTAAATCAAAATGAACAAAATAGCAGTTGTCATTCTTATATATCTCATTACCATTTAGATTTAGAGAGTAAAAACGGCTATGTATTGTACATTTTAGAGTTTGGGTCCCAAGGGGGCACCAAATTGTTGCTTTACCGTATTTTCCGGATTACAAGTCACGGTTTTTTGCATAGTCTGGCTGGCTTGGGGAGCGACAAATACATCGGAGTGACTTGTATATTAAAGAATTTCGAGTATTGGGTGTTTGTCACACTGACAGCCGCTAGACGTCGCTCTAGGCTTGTGTACCTTCATCTGCCAAATCTGTATGACTGACAAGTTAAAATGTAGACATTACCGGTAACAACCATACCTGCCATCAGCTTAACACCAAACGTGTCAGTGCCCTCACTTACCTGGTGAGGCAGGGAGGCAAGCCTCGAGCTCTCGCTTCTGGGGTCAAGCGCGTGGCCGCCCGGCTGAGCGCTTGAGGCGCGTTCCCTGAACAAATGCGACCTGTTCTGCAGAGCGACTAATACACATTTTTTTCTTCTTTATTATGCATTTTTTGGCTCGTGCGACTAACATTCCGGAGCGACATATCACCCGGAAAATACGGTAATTACTGAAAGTAAAAGCTACAATATTTGGGCCAAAAAGGACAAGTAAGATGCCGTACACAAATTATCATCCACATAAAGAAGTGGATATCGGTTCAGACTTTCTGCATGACACCACACCTCATCCACATATCCGGCAAGTTGATGTGATGCCTTTAAAGTGTCAGATCCAGCTTGCTTGAAATCCACCACAGTTATTGATTACTCTCATATCGCCATCCTATCAACTTGTAGGACAGATGTGGATGATGTCACATGAAAAGATTATTCTACTCTTAGATGGCTGTATATTTCAGCAAGGATCTAGTTTGTACAAATACTCAAGCTGTTCAACCTGCCAAAAAAGGTGTGATGTGAAGATGTTAAGAGTGCACGATTTGATTCAAAATATCCTGGACGGAGGCCATCACATATCATTTATTTTCATTCTCATCACACAACTCCACTACTCTACCTCTCCACAAATAGTACACACCTTTGGATGTCACTAATGTGGATTAAACAGATAAACTCAGTGAGGCCATGTATGCACTACCATCCTGCAAGAGATCACTCATTGTTTTTCTTCTTTATCGTCAGATGAAGTGGCAGGATACTCTGGAGATTTCGGCAGTGGAGTGGGATGGGAGGATGAGGAGGAGAAGGAAGTGGAGGACACTGGGGAGGAGGGTGAAGAGGAAGAGGAGGAAGAGGGCGAGGCCGACGATGGGGGCTACATTTGGTAGGATGGATCAAATCCTGCACAGAGAGCTGAGTCACAGCTGCCGGTCTAAAAAACCTACAGGGACGGCTCTCTCCTGACAGCAAAAGATTTTGGGATGAGGCTTGCGGGGGCATGGAGTAGTCTTTCATCCTGCTGGTGTTTGAGGACTTGAGCCGGTCCAGTCACGACATGATGACCAGTTTTTGTCTTAGATATGTGTGTTGCTTCATTCTATGTTCTGTTTTTTGATCGACAGGGTTTTTTTTTTTGCCGTCCTGAACTTCAGGACACACTGACTAGCTACAGTCCATCAAAACACGTGTCCAAACACCATCTATGCATATAGAGATTACTGGTAATTTTGTATTGTGTACAACTGCTTGAGTATTAGAGCCGCCGTCCCACTGGAATGAATAGAGATCTGAATTCCAAACAGTTCAGTGCAATGTGGTTATGTATTTCAAAGCTGATTCTGTAAATAAATCCAGTGTAAATGATCCATGGAGCCAGTTCATGGGATTCCTCTCCGTCCTATTCAAGCTACCTTTATGAAAAAGGTGTAACGTTGCAGTTTTTAAGTCTCACATGCTTTATCGATTAAATGGATAGACATAATACATACTCTACACTCTACAGGACTTTCTGTACATTTCCAGTCAGATTACTTTTATCGAATGTACTTTAAATGAACTCAACACCCAGACACCACGGCCCACTCTCTCTCTGTCTTTCCTTCTCTATTCATGTCAAAGAATGTGCCACGACAATGTTTTATTCTGTTTGCAACTTGAAAGTATGTATTTTGTGTTGATAAATTAATGTGTGCATTACTTGAAGTTACGTGCGTATACTTGAATTCCCCTTGTAATTTTAATTTTCTATGAGACACTTGTTGCCATGTCTTCATTCATGCTATATTAATAAATAGGCCAGGCATTTGGTTGTTTTTAGTATTGCATGTTAGTAAATAAGAATGTACTTCTAGGCTGAGCACTTTACTAATAAAGGCACCGGAGCCAAAGCTGTGTGGGCTTTTTGTGTTGCTTTTAATGTCATTTCAGACGACGGTAGTACATGCACAGGGACAATAACACAAAACATGATATTCCAAGAGGAAAATAAGGAAAACAAACTAACGGTTTAGCTTCCTAACTTACTGTTGTGTCACAAAAGGAACTATGCAGGTATAGAATAAAGAGGAAATCAGTACTCCGTTCACAAATGCAACAAATTACTGTATTGAGACGTACACAGATACCGTACGCACTTTATCCCTTCATCTATATGCTAGCATAGGTTTCACTTCCAGAGGTGGGTGGTACTTGAGTACATTTATTATGTTACATGTACTTGTGTAGTTATTACCATACCACACCATACCATCTTTATTTATAGAGCACTTTAAAAACAACAACATGGCTGAGGTTTGTTATGAAAAGAAAAAGTATTTCTACTCCCCACCTCAGTGAGTATGAGTCATGTTTGCACTGATTTTGATTTCAAATAGACTTCATTTGCCTCTAGATTATGAGAAACGATAGTTACATTCTGTTGCTTTGTCACCTCAAAACAGTTAAAATCAGCAAAGCAAACACTGAACAAAAGTGACAAAATTACTAAAAATGAAAAACGAACAAAATAAGCAACAAAATGAGCCAAAGATAACAAAAAATCCAGTAAATTAACTATAATGAAGGACATAAGCAAAAATGTACAAATAAATAGCAAAATAAGCAACATAATGAACAAAACATTTGTTCATTGTGATAAAAAACAATCAAAAAACAATCAAAGAACAATGCAAAAAATACACAGAAACTAATAATATATTGAAGTAAATGTAAAAAAAAAATGAACAAACTAAGCAACAATAAATGAACTAGAATGAACAAAATTTGCTAAATTAAAAAAAAAAATCAACAAAATAAACAAGACAATGAGCTAAAGTTAACAAAACAAACAAAAACTGGAAAAATAAGCAACAGTAAGAAAATCTTGTGTAATGTATTTGTACATTTACCACATTCTAGATCTGACACATTACCATGAGAATTAATGTGCACTTCACATTGGTACTACCTCTATCATAACAAAAACTGTACACATACATAATATTATATACAGCTGTAAGAAGTTCCATGTTATGAAGTTAGTCACTAAAAAAAACAACACCAGTAAAAATGTTCAAAATAGGAGAATGAGTGACCAAAGTTAGGTCAAAAAAAGTGTATTTTTTTTACCTAAAATATATTACAATATACACAAATGGACATTTAACTAATTCTGTTCATATTGATGTGCGGTTCTGAATGCTAACATATGCTGGCACTGAAAAAAATGAACAAAATAATGGGAAAAAAATGAACAAAAGATGAACAATGTGGAAGGAAATAACACTAAAAAATCTATGCCTATTCACATTTATGTTCAAGTCCACACACTTCTCACTCCATACCTGTTTGATTATATGAAGAATTGTGAATAATTAAAACCGTCCTAAATTAAAGAATAGTAATAATAAAATAAATCCAAACATATTATGTATTCTGGATATATTATATCCCTGTAATCACCTTCAAGTATTAATTTTAACCTTTATTCAAAGTGTCCACAGTTAAAACGTAATCACATTATGTCGTCTTCTGTTTGTCCTTATCATTGACTGACTTTTCACCAGTCTTTTGAAATGTTTTACATGTAGCCTTTTTCTCTTTTTAATTGTTTCATCTGATTCTCTTGTCAAGGTTCCTACGAGTTATCCAGGGACAAAAATGACTAACTAGGGCTAACAGGTTTAGATTACACACCATTTCTTCCATATTTAATCATGAATATTTTCTACTGTGACCCTGCTGCATATTAAACATTGCACGTGCTAATGTGCCTGTGGGGAAATTAAATACATTCATTAAATAAAGGCAGGTAAAAAAAAAAAAAAAGATCTCAGCCTTTTCTTACTATTTCCATATTTCAGATGCGCTGAAGGAGATTTGAGGTGCTTTTTCTGAACAATTCAAATCAATGGAGACTACTTCTGGGCCTGATTGTAGATGAACTTGTGACAGTAGAGCAAAAAAGCTTGCAAAAACAGAAAAAGATAGGAGATAAAGAAGTAAATAAATGTTACCCATAAACTATAGGAGGCATGATTTAGTATTTATTTAATGTTGAGTCTTACAGTAGTTCTGCCCACAAGATACCAGGCAAGGAGAGAGGAGCTGAGACTGCATTACCTGGAGAGTGGTCTCACTGACTGCCTGACTACCTATGAGGTCAAAGGTCAGCATGAGCTACATACAGTATCTCACAAAAGTGAGTACACCCTCCACATTTCTGCAGCTATTTAATTATATCTTTTCATGGGACAACACTGAAGAAATGATACTTTGACACAATGAAAAGTAGTCAGTGTTCAGCTTATACAACAAATCACTGGCAACAAAAGTGAGTACACCCCTAAGTGAAAATGTCCAAATTGAGCACAGTTAATCATTGTCCCTCCC
>JAQQAE010021982.1:0-10343 GCA_029823295.1 Pseudamia nigra | reverse complement strand
TTTCACACATTAACAAAGCAAACAAAGCAAGGTCAGAGAGAGTTGGGGAGTGTATGTAAAATATGCATATGATTCAACGGGTGCATTTATACTGAGGCTTGGTCACGTTCCAAATCACGCCAAGACCATCATCGTGGCAATGGTGCAACATTGTCGCAATGAGGAGCCAATATTTTGGGTTGTTGGATATGGAGGTCAGAGTGATATGTGACACAGCATGCACAAAAATATGCTGCATAAACATGTCAAACCCCAGCCTCCCACATAGAGATGTGTGCACCTCCTTAACCACCCCAGCCTCTGCCTACTAGCAAGCTGCAGACTTAACATCACATGGCTGTGCACTACGGAGGTTAGGACTTGACATGTGACCAAGCGTCAAAACGGGAACAAAAATACCCGGTCACACCAGAGGCGGAATCAGCCATCAGAATGAAGCATCCTTGTACATTCCTGGATATTGCATTCTAAATAATCAGACCCATTCTTGTGGCCGGCCCGGATGTGTTAGTCATGCTTAAAACTGTCAAGGTGGTTCTGAATAAGTGTGACAGGGGCTTTAGGTGTGCCTTGTACCTGGTTCACTGCAGTGGAAATATAAAAAAGGCATGTTCAGCTGGCTCGTTGGCAGTGGAAGCTGATGTGTACTGCATATAATAACCCACTGATTTTTGAACTTAATGGCATAAAATTGGGTTTTCTAACTAAGTGCACAAACTGCACAATATCTGGGTTACCATTTAAAACCGCATCACCACTAGAAAACACCTTAACAGGAAGATCCATGTAGTCCACACCACGAATACAGTATTTTTATAACATGTGAGAATACATGTAACAATTCGAATCATAGTTGTGTACTATGTTGATTACTACTATACTAGATAATAAACTAGTGAGTTGCTTGAAGGCTTTACAAGCATGTTCTAAATAATTACATTGAATAAATAAATAAATACTGGCTTGTTTACATTTACTTTCATTGTACTGTGATGTACATTAACTTGCACTGCCCTCTCTCAAAGAAATAATTTTAAAAATTAGACAATTTAACCAAGTATCCTGCATCATCTCACTTGTATCAAGCCTGCATTAATACAGCTGTTGCACTGTGAAGAGATACATTACTACAAATCCCAAACAGTACTGAAAGGCAATGTTTTTAATCTTGTGCTTTTGTGAGCAAGGTAATGACTTGTTAGCACAAGATAATAATCAGCTCTGTTGTTCCCACCAAGGGGGATTCAGATCTTCCTTATCTGCTGTAATTTTCTCCCATTCTCCAATTATGACATGTAAAATGCTTTGCCTTTCAAAGAGTCACATGTCAGCTACGTATAAGAACATACTACAATATCTGACAACCAGTGAAACTGTAGAAAGTATGAATGGTATTTTATTAGGGTGACACTCTGTCTCTTCACCTCTTTCTCCATTTGAGAGAGGATCTATCCTGGTTACCTGCAGGTAGATCGACTTTGGCTGGAAAATAGATATCATGTATCCTCAGGGTCACATTTGTCTTCATATATACCGTGTTCAGACACAAAGATGGGGACAAAGAGAGACAGAGAGTGACAGCGAGATGGTCAATAAGTCATAAGAGATAGAGAGGACAACAAGATGCAAAGAGAATGAAGGACATAGACATGGACAAACAGGAGGACAAGGGGAAAAAAGGGGAGCGTGAAAGCCAGTGAAATAAGAAATGATGTTCAGATTTTGGCTGGCTGCTGTGGGCATCTGGGAGGGAAGGATGAAGTGGAAAATAGGTGTGAGGTGATTAAAGTATTGTGTTAGCCCCGTGAGAACCAACAGCTATCGTGTCTCAACTCATTTTTCCTTTGCACCTCTCTGGTTTTAATCACCTGAGACAGCGTTGAAACAGCTGGCTTCAGTGTCAGCACTGGGCTGCCGGACCGGGATCTGCGGAGGGATACGCAACTGAGACAGGTGCTGGTAACTAATGACTGTCATTGATACACGGATGACATGCACATTCACTACACGGCACAGAAAGGGTGACGTCGTCAATGATGAGCGTTATTAAAAAGTGGAAAGAAATACAGTATGGCCTCCAGCTGGCTGGTATCGAACGTAAACACACAGATCACTTATCAGCCGGATGTTCCAACAGTCGCTACATGTGGTAGAAAGTTTTAATGTGATTTAGGGAATGAACAGGTGGCATTGAAAAGTTCAGAGTCTGGTGCAGCAGATTGCTGACCCACTTCTATGATTGGAAAATAAAAACAATGAAGACAAAACACACAGGTCACGCTCTGATGTGCATAAGCTCTGGAAGCCTACATAAAAAGTTCAGATTTTGTGTTTTAAATCTAGTTTATATAATGCACTGGTTTGTGGCCCACTGCTCCTGTATAACAAATGGTATGGAATGGTATTCTGAACGGGTGCAAAATACTGCATAAATGAAAACTGCATTTATGGATGAAAGTGGAAACAGCCTGTGCGAGAGTCAGCTCCATCAATACGTTGTACATAGTTACATAATGTTTATCATCATGAAAACAGTGTTTTTAAAAAGGAAAAGTCCATAAAAGAGCTCGATACAAATTAGATTGCTCATATTCAGTGGTTTGTCTCTTAGCTATGGAGCCCCTGTATGTTTTCAATTTCAAAGCAGGGCCTTTCTGTGTGGAGTTTGCATGTTCTCCCCATGTCTGCTTGGGTTCTCTCCAGGTACTCTGGCTTCCTCCCACAACCTAAAACATGCACTAGAGAATTGATCGCTCTAAATTGTCCTTAGGCGTGAATGGTTGTCTGTTTCAATGTGTCAGCCCGGCAATGAACTGGCAACTCATCCAGGGTGTACCATGCCTTCTTTTAACAGAAGAGGAAAAACCTCCAGCAGAACCAGTGCCACAGCCTAGGACTATGCAGCAGAACTAAGGGATGATTAAGGGTTTTCCTGACTACTTTGTCAAAAAGGAAAGTTTGAAGCCTAGAGTGTGTCTGCATCCCGGACCCATCGTGGGAGTTGATTCCACAGGAGAGGAGCTTGGTAACTGAAGGCTCTGCCTCCCAGTCTGGTTTTAGAGATTCTGCACTCAAATGCTGATGTTTTTAGCATGAATGCACCTACATGAGTTGCAAGCTAAAGTATAGTGTATATCCCATATGGTGTGTGTGCTCTGGCTAATTAATCATTCCTCACATTAACATATACAGTATTGTCTATTTATACATGGTGCCATTTATCATGTAGTGTCACTTTTAAATGGCACTTTTGTTTGTGATATTGTTACACTGGCCATGATTTATTACACATTACATGCAAAAATCCGGAATAGAATAATGGTATGGAGGGTTTTATGTGTCCTGTTGCATACAGTGCAGACATTCATGACTTCATTAGCAGTGACATCAATGTAGCGTCACTGATCCTCTTTTAGCTTCCCCACACACAAACACAAATATTTTCATGTGTTGGTCCACAGAGGAAGGTCACTTTGTGCGTCTTTGTGAGCAGAGGGGTTGGATGTTTGGACTGGAAGCGGCACTTGATGCCACTCCAAACAACGTGACAAGCTCCGTCATGGGTGTTTGGAGGGTTCATGGTTATTTTTATTGACTCAGTCTTTTGTTGTCTGAAGAGGAGCTTTCATTTATCCAGGACAAACAGGAACATTGACCATCAGTGTGTTGTCTGTGTTTACTTGAGAATACGGAGAACAGTCAGTGACATAGAGTGAAAGGACAGCTGTGCAGAAGAGAAAAGAGGAAGCAGCAGCATTGTCGTGAATACAGAAATTGAGAAAAACAGTTAAAATAGACTTGAGTTATCTTGAGTCATTGTGATGTTTTTACACAAAATCATCATGTTATAAGATTATCATCATTCTATGAAGATGTTTTGATGTTATTCTAATATTTACACAAATGATTATCATATGTCAAGTCATATTGCATCATTGAGGTGGAACAAAATATAACTGAATAGACGTACATTTTTATTGCAAATGTAACTAAGGATTCTGCAAACTACTCAACTAAGGAAAAACTACTCAAGTACAACCCCAATTAAATATTCTGACTTCAGTCTAACAGCATTTTCAATATTCCTACTGTGTTGCAACTACATTCAAGCTGCATTTCAGAGCTAATACACCTGAAATGTACAAGGATAATTCGAGGCGGGTTAGAAATGCTCAAAGTATTCCAATGGCATTCTTACAAATTCCCGAATTGAGTGCAATTTGCTTCAGTCTGGCCACCTCTGAATGTATCCATATGTTTTATTCAATTCAATTTGTATTTGGATAGCACCAATCATAATCGCCGATTATCTCTAGGTGCTTCACAATTCGAGGTCCAGAGTAAACCCAGCAGAACCAGCCTGCCTTTGATAAGTGACTTTTATTTCTTATATTTGTGTCAGCTCTACCGAGGCTTGTATTAGAGAACCAGCTTCCATCAGCCTGTCAACATAACATAAAAATACGTATTACAACATGGAACCTTCCTAAAAAGTCAGTGTTTCAGGTCACAGTGTGATCCTGCCGTCTTTTTATTTTTCTGTCTTGGCAGGAGTATGCCTCAGTAAGATTCATGATGATGTCTTATAAAAAGTGAAAGCCATACAGTCTGTCTTATTTGAATATGGTGTGTTTGAGCATCACTCACGATAAAGCTCTTTTCAGCTATGCCTTGGCTGTATCAAAACACACAACATGATGCATGGACATTGTACAATTTTTACGTCTCTGTGCAATCTGTCTCATTTTTACAGCTTCATTTTATCTCCACTTGCAAGTCGAGGCGTGAAAGTATGCGTATTAACATGCCGTACATAAGCTGCACGGAGGCAAGGGACTGAAAGAATAACAAAAGTCCATTAAGGCATGAAGGGAAACACAGAAAACAAGCAAAAAAAAAGTCCATATGGCATATATAAAGGAACACATGCTGGTTCACAAACACACGTGTACAGGCCAATCCCATCCCCTCAGCTGACCATCAATCATCACTGACACATTATTAACCATGATAGCGCTGGTGGGTATATCTATATCGAGTAAGGCCCCCTTTTTATTTACACACACACACACACACACACCCCTGCTTGTCACCACTCACACACTTCTTGTGTACTATTGTTTTCAAGAGCGATCTGTTATGTTTTCAGGGGAAATGTATTTATAACTTCACTTCACGTGCCTCATTCTGAATGGAAATCACATCCAAGACACCGCCGGCACAAATGAAGATGTTATTGGGCAGCACTTCTCCGCACTCAGGCATGATTATGTGACGTAGGTCCTGAGTTATGAAAGAAAATTATCTGTCATGCATTGAAAGCCTGACTTTATCAATGTTAGGGTGAGGACCCACAATGAGCCAAAGAACAGTTCTTATTGGATAGTCTGTTTTTTGGTATGTTATGCACGTTTGTCCATTTTGTTCATTACTTTCAAACTTTTTTTTTGTTCATTTTTCTTTTTTTAGTTATTTTTATACATTCTTCATTTCATCACAGTGCGACTATATTTTGTTGATTGTTTTGATCATTTGTGGTCACTTGCTTATTTGTGGTTATTTGTGGTCATTTTCTTGATTTTTTTTTTTCATTTTCAACTTTTTGATTTATTTCTACTGGGTCATTTTGCATGTTTGTTTTGTTGATGTTTGGTCACTTTCAAGCTTATCTTTGTTCTGTGGCCATTGGTCATTTTATTTTGTATATTTTAATTATTTTTTATTTCTTTTATTGTTTTGTCCGTTTTCTTAATTACTTTGTTCATTTTCATGCTTATTTGTTCTTTTTTGTCTACCTTTACTATTTAACTTTTCTTTATTTCTTTATTATTTTGTCATTTTGTTGATTTTTTAAAATCTTTTTTGGTCTTTCTTTTTTGGTCATTCTTTTTTATCATTTTTCTACTTTTCATTGACTTTCTTGTTTATTTTTTTCATTTTGTTCATTTTCTCTGTTAATTTTTCATCTTGGAAATTTTGTTTATTTTAATTTTTGTTTATTTTAATTTTTTGTTACTTGTGATTTTTTTAATTGTTTAGTCTCTTTTCTTAATTATTTTGTTCTTTTTACTGCTTATTTGTTCTGTTTTCTATCTTTCCAAATACTTTTGTCATTTTGCTCACATTTTTTTAGATTTTGTTTAAAAAATTTAAATTTGCCCATTTTGTTGATTTTTTAAAAATCATTTTTTTGTCTTTTTATTGCTTAGTTTTTAAAATTATTTTTAATTGTTGTCTTCATTATCTCAATTTTTTTTTATTGGTTCAGTTTTCATGTTCTTTCTGTTTTTTTCTGACTTTTCTACCATGTTGCATAGAAAAATTATCATCTTAAACATACCAGAAAGCACAAAACACAAAAGTCTACATTGGTAAAACAAATCCCAACTGTCACAAAATACTCGGTTGACTTGCTTGACCTTTTTTTCACCCCTTTATTTAAGGAAGACGGACATCCCTACGGTAATCCTCACTGTAGCAGTTGCTAAAGGCTAAGCTAGCTTTAGCCTTTCACTGTAGCGGAGCCTAAAGGCTAAGGTGTAGCCTGCCTGAGAATGTAAACAGTCATACCAGTTAGACCCGTAGGTCACGACAGCAAACTCGGCAGGTGACAGTCATAGTATGAAGCTGAACGGAGCAGTATCTGTCAACAGCTTAACTCTGTAAATGTACAACCCACCTCCTTTGCTCTTACCAGAGTCATAGTTATGATCAATTTCAATTCAATTTTATTTGTATAGCACCAATCAAAATCGACAATTATCTCTAGGCACTTCACAACTCAAGGCCGAGACCTCATGACTATACAAAGAGAAAACCCAACAGAACCACCGAGAGCAAGACAAGGGCAACAGGGGGGAGGAAAAACTTCCTTTAACGGAAGAGAAAAACCTCCAGCAGAACCAGCATTGGCCTCGACCAGATCAATCTGGTGAATGGTGCATCTTATTCGCTCCGGTCACAAGGATCCCGGTGTGTAGCCCAGTCTCACTTATGATTACCACACGGCATGTACAGTACGTACAAAGTTGTTGGTTGCCGTCCACAGCTCTGTTTCGTCGATTTTTGGTGCAATAGATCGAATGTTGGCTACTCCGTCAGCAGCCCCGGTGGGACAGCACCGTTCGGTGGCACCGGGCTCAGCTCAGCTTCTTAAGCCGAGCTCACACAGCTCGTTAGCCATACATCTCCACACTGCATGGATCGGCAGCTGGAGCCAGTTGTACACAGCTCTGGCCACATGACTCTGCCAATCACACAAACATTTGTCCATTATTAATTTGTTTCTTCCAGCGCTCAGAAGCCTAGGAGTCACACAAGTTTGCATTTGACACCAGCCCTCACTCTTTTTTTTTGACAAAAAGGAGATACCTCCTCTCCCCTGGAAACTCCAAATAAAGCAAATCCACTCATTTCAGGAAGAGGGCTGTCCGCTTGTAATCTTGTGTTTTTATTCTGAAATAATTCCAGACTATTTGGAGATATGATGGATGTAAACCTAAATAAGAAGCACCCAAGACTGAAATTAAATTGTTGCAAATGAACATGCTGCTTATTTGTTAATTTTTGTACATCTTTCTTAATTATTTGGTCTTTTTTGTTAATTTTTCTTGGTTTCTCTACTGTTTTGCCTTTTTTGTTGATTCATAAAATATCTTTCCGTCGCTTTCTTGCTCATTTTTGGTCATCTTGTTCATTTTTGATCAATTTTGATCAATTTTAATTTTTCTTAATTTTCTTTGCTGTTGTAGTCATTTTCTTGGTTACTTTGTACGTAATCCTTTATTTTATTGATTGTTTTAATTATTTTTGGGCTTTTTAATTGTTACTCAGTTGTTTCATCCATTTTCGTGTTATTTTGATAGTTTTTAAAAAATGTATCTGTTTTTTCTTTTCATTTTTTGATTATCTTGTCAGTTTTTTAGTTCATTTCATTTTTTATTTTGCATTAGATGTTCTAATGGCAAAATGATCAAAATACAACTTACTACTTACATTTGAAGAGTAAAGCACATAAAAATTCTAAACATTTCAGTTTATTTGACACAAATTGGAGATGTTTAACTGTTCATTATACATTCTTATAAACACCAGGGTTGGAAAGGTTTGGAGGTGCCTGCTTTAACACACACTGCTTGTTCTTGCGGATTATTACACTGAGAATCACCTCTGATGTCAAACCATTCACCTCTAATTCTGGGAGATAAAATCATGGCCGAGGGGAAAGTTTCATTTCCCACAAAGTATCAGGCAGTTCTTGTCTCCTCCAACCATTGACATGTGTTGGTGTGTTCATGTGTCGGTGTCCGTCAGATTTTCCCAACACAACTTTTTTTTTTCACTTGAGTCTCCATGGCTTTGTCTGATCCGGTTCTCGTTCTTAGCTGCCAATCTGACTGCAGCTCTATTGATTAATGCGTAAGACGAGTCTGTTTAAGCTCAAATATAAATCTGGCTACTTACATCAGACACCGTGAGAATCAGCAGGGGCACAAAAGGGCAGCGCAAGCGTAATGAGTTTAAAGGTGCAGTGTGTGATATTCAGCGGGTGGTACTCAAGGACGTTCACTCTGTTCCATGTACTTCAGAGAGTAGTTGTAATAGACGTTTGTGAGGAATGAAATGTACTTCTACTCGGCCACGTTTGTCTACACACCTCCATGAGTACGAGTCATTTTTTACACTGACATTTTGTTTACTCAGACTTGGTTATGAATAACAGTTGTGTTATGTGATGCAATTGTATAAACCCAACAACGGTGGAAATCAACAAAGCAAGAAAATGAGCCAAAAATGAACAAAATATTCATGTAAGTCAACAAAATGAACGCACTATGCATCAGTGAGCTCAGAAGTGAACAGAATATGCAATTAAATGAACAAAACAAATATGCAAAATGAGCAAAAAGTTAAAATATTCCAGTAAATCAGCAAATATAAACAAACTAAGCATAAAAAAGAGGGGAAAAATAATTTTTAAAAATGAACACTAAAATGAACAAAATAAGCAAACTTAATTAATTATATATATATATACATATGTTAATTTTGAGCAATTTATTGCATTTTAGTGCTCGGTTTGTTCATTTCTTCAATTTTGCTGCTTCTTGTTTTCCTTTCTGGATATTTTTCTTGATTACTTTGTTCATCTTTTACAATATTTATTCCTTTTAATTCAATTTGACCAATTATACTGTTCTTGTCCATCTTTAAATTTGATTTTTTTTCTATTTTGTTCATGTTTGAGCCTGTTTCGTTCATTTCTGTTCCCTCCATAAACATGCAGAGTGTGTAATGCATGAAAGCTACATTGTTCATTTTTATTTTCTTCAAATCTCCTCCCCACTGATCAGCATCAAGTTTAAATGCATCCGTTTTTTTTTTTTTTACATTCATGCATATTCATTCCATATCCAGTGGTGTCTCTTTGCAGTTTATGTAAATCCGTTTTTCTCTGTCACGGCGAGGCTCATCATTTCTCTCTTGGGGTCATGTGCACTTGGCTTGAAATTTCAAACAGGTGCAGTTGTTTTCATTTTTGTTTTGATTTCTGTCCTGTGAGGGTCCACCTGACTTTCACTGAGCATCAGAAAAGAAACACGCAGAGAAGCTGCACTTGTTGCGTTTCACACACACACAGAAAAGGAGGTGGATTTCAAATGTTAAAATCAAGAATTCAAAAGCCATCTGAAACCAACGTAAAGTCAACTCCATTCAGCTCTTTTCCGCTGACGGTATCAGGTCAGATTGCCTCAGCTTAGCTCACCATAAGCATCAGTCACATTTCCACTGTGACGAGAGCATTGCACTGCATCTTTAAAATCTAAAATATCCAAACCCTTTATGTACCATATTAAAATCCGATTACTGATTTAACCTTTATGTTCATTTTGTTCATTATTTTATTCATTTTGTGTTTTTTTTTTGTTCATTTCCTTAATCATTTTTGCTCATTTTTGGTCTATTTATTGAGTATTTTGTTCATTTTTATATATTTTTAAACACATTTTTTTACTAATTGATTATTTTACTCTGCAACTTTTTCAGAAGTTTGCTTATTTTGTTAAATTTGAATAATTCCATGTGTTGTTTTTCATCTTCTTGATTATGTTGTTCAGTGTCTTGTTTATTTGTAGCACTTTTGTCTTAATTTGTGTTCAGAATGTAGTTCATTTTTTTCTCATTTTTTTATTCTGTGCTTATTTTGTTCCATTCACGTACAAACCCACAGGTGAGGGGCTAACGAGCCACATGGCAAATCTGTTTAGAATACCGTAATTTCCGCACTATAAACCGCACCTGATTATAAGCCTCACTGTCCAAAAATGTCACATTTTTAATTT
>JAQQAE010021981.1:0-10343 GCA_029823295.1 Pseudamia nigra | reverse complement strand
CAAAATGAAAAACAATGAATGGGTATTAATTGTGATTAATCGAAATTAATCCACAGTGACCCTGTGATTAATCAGATAAAAATTTTAATTATTTGACAGCCCTAATTTTTACATGTGGTTTTACTGCCGCAGTTATTTTGTGACGCTCGGTTTCTGTTGAAACGTGTCTGATTAAAAAAGATAAATGAAATCATTATACAAAGAAGACAAAATGAGGGGGGGTGAGGTGGGGGGGGGCGCATCCCTGAATGAAATGTTCCCTCTTGGTTTCAGCCTCAGAAGCTGGTGGAGGAGGAATGCTTTAAGCCAGATCTGGTGAGGATGATGTTCACTGAGGACTGAGGAGCTCAACGCCAACATCACGACAAAGCCTGTACAATTCCACCGTGATGCTGTGATTCGACGTAAATCAGCCGCTGTTGATGTTTCCGACCAAAATCAAGAGCACCCACGGATACTGGCTCAGACACCGGATCCGATCAGTGCAGACAAAACAAACACCGTTTATGAGATGTGTTCATGGTGTCAATTTAACATGCAGAATCCAACAAGGAATAGTAATTCAGCTTTCGATACATTTCAGTCAATATAATGTTGTGATGCTTGTCTGACATGTTACTGCTGCTTTTCCCAAACTTAGAATCATGCAGCCTGTTGTATCAGATCAGTGGTTTAATAAACACTCAGACATTTAGATTATTTTTTTGTTGTTCTGCTATTTTTGTGGTAACTTTGTGGATTATTTTGTTCACTTTATAGATCGAAATATTATAGAATTGTTCATTCGTTTTATTTTTTATTTTGTTCTTTTTTGTTTTCTTTATTAGTTTGGTATTTTTGTTAATTTTCTTGAATATTATTTTTTTTGTTCATTTTGTTGACTGCTTATTCTGGTCTCTATTAGCTCTTATTATCTTTTACATTTAAGCCTTATAGCTCACAGGGTTAAGAATGCATGCTTTAATTTTTTGTTATTTTTTTAAAATGGAAAAACAAACCAAAAAACTCAAGAAAATGATTGAAATTGAATAAAATAATGAAGAAAGTGAACAAAAATGGCCAAGAAAAGAGTGAAATAAACAACATGAGCCAAAATAGGCAAAAAAATGATCAAGAAAAATAGTCAAAGGGAACAAAATAAGTAATGAACATAATACTCAAGAACATGAACGAAATTATCAAAATAATCATCAAAATAATGTGCAAAAATGAACAAAGTAACCAGAAAATGATATTTTAAAAAAATTTATAAAATGTACATTTTCTTGAACAGTAGCTTATTTTTGTTCATTCTGTTGCCTGTTTCTGGTCATTATTATAGACATTATCGTCTACATTTAACCGTTAGAGCTCAACAGTTTTACAATGTGTACTTCAGCGTTTTTTTTTGTTTTTTTTTAATCTGTGAATTTTTATGTAAATGTGTTTTTGAGTATTACAAATGTATATGATTTTTCTTATTTACTTTTTTATTTTCATGAACTTTATTTTTTTAAATTTACTGCTCCAAAATATTACCCGCTGTAGCTCACGTGGCACCGATTTGTGCTGCGTGAGCTCTAAGGGTGTGTTATGTGAATTTTTTTAGTTTGCATCACCGGG
Source organism: Pseudamia nigra (assembly GCA_029823295.1). Taxonomy (NCBI): domain Eukaryota; kingdom Metazoa; phylum Chordata; class Actinopteri; order Kurtiformes; family Apogonidae; genus Pseudamia; species Pseudamia nigra. The sequence goes on along the minus strand of JAQQAE010021981.1, from coordinate 8,741 downwards.
CACATCTCTTTGCAGTGTTTCCCAAAAAGTTTGAAAAACACTGCATTAATTGATTATTAGAATTTCTATGTGATTTCTTGTTGCCTTACAGTAGAACTCTAATAAATACACACATGATATTGAACATTTGTGGCTACTCAGATATTTTTCTTTGTTTAACTCTAGATAGATAGACTTTGAATTTATATTTCAGATATTTCAAAGGCATGGTGTAAATATTTGCATTGTATACAGAGCTAGCTAATAAAAATGCATAAGTACATTTCTTTCTTTAAAAATTACAAATCAGATTGTTCTTGAATATGTTTTTGAGTTTTAAAGGAGTCAAACCACAGACCTTTTAACAAAGTAATTGGATTCTCATCTTTCGGCTCAAATGACGACAGAGATCCTTTATTCTACCATGTCCATACACTCCTGTTTTTCGGCCAGCTTGTTTCAGGGTCTGTTCCTTTTAATGTGAATCAGCTGCTATGGACTACAACCTTTTCCTGTCTGTGCCATGGATGCCATCGTGGAAACTCCACGGCACGTTACCCTAGGATTTCGGCACAGTTCTGTTGGGACTGGTGGCCCTGGCGGTCATCGTCGATCTGTGACTGAGGGTGGAGATTTTCTCTGAACGTTGGGGGGGACAAGATGCTTAAGACAATGAGTAAAAATTAACAAAATAATCCAAATGATGAATACAAAAGAACAGAATAATTAAGAAAGTGAGTAATGAACAAAATAATACAGAACATGAATAAAAATGAACAAATACTTAAGAAAACAAGTAAAAATGAACAAAATAATTAATAAAATGAGTAACAATAAACAAAATAGTCCAGAACATAAGTAAAAATGAACAAAATAATTAAGAAAATGAGTAACAATAAACAAAATAGTCCAGAACATGAATAAAAATGAACAAAATAGTTAAGAAAACAAGTAAAAATGAACAAAATAATTAATAAAATGAGTAACAATAAACAAAATAGTCCAGAACATAAGTAAAAATGAACAAAATAATTAAGAAAATGAGTAACAATGAACAAAATAGGAGTTTGCATGTTGCATGAATGTGAGTGTGAATAGTTGTTTGTCTCGATATGTCAGCTCTGCGATGAACTGGCGACTCATCCAGGGAGTACGGTACCCTAAATCAACTGAGATTGGCTCCAGCATCCCCCCTCCCGACCCCAGTGAGGACTAAGGGGTAGAAAATGGATGCATGGAACAAAATAATCCAGAAAATAAGTAAAAATGAACAAAATAATTAAGAAAATGAGTAAAAATGAACAAAAATAATCCAGAACATGAATAAAAATGAACAAAATAATGAAGAAAATGAGTAAAAAATTAACAAAATAATCAAGGAACTGAAAAAAACAAACTAACCAAGAAAATGTGCAAAAAGAACCAAGTAACCATTAAACTTATGGAAAAACAAACTAAAAAGTCAAGAAAATTAGCAATATTCAACAAATAAAGAAGAAAATGAACAAAAATGACAGAAAAAAACAATAAAATCACCAAAAATGAGCAAAAATAAGCAACAAAATGAGTAAAAAAAATATGCCAAATAATCAAGACATGTGAACAAAAATTAAGAAAACAAATAAAGTGAACAAAATAATCAAGAAAATGAATTAAAAAAATATTATTTTTGAGCAAAATATTCAGGGAAATTAACAAAAAAATTCACAAATATGACTCAAAAATGAAAAAAAATGCAACAAATTAATAAAATAATCAACAAAATAGTAAGTGAGTGAATGAATAAATAAACGCATACAGTAAATAAATAAAAATAATGAGCAAAATAATACATGAAAATCAACAAAAATCTGAGAAATGAACAAAAATGAAAACAAAATTATATAATGAAAATAGCAAATAAAAAAACAACCAAATCATCTACAAAATGAACAAAAAATATGCAATGAGTTGAACAAAAGTAAGCAAAATAATCAAGGAAATGAACAAATTGTTTAAAAAAAATCAACAAAATGAAAAAAGAAGAATGAAATAATAACCAAACTGGTGCTACCATGTTGCCAGCTAAAAAAAGCACCATATGTCATGTGGTAGATAAAGGCTTGGAATATTATTCACGGCTCTAGACACTTGTTTTTTATTTTCTTTCTTTCTGACCAAAAATGTTTCTTTAGACTGTAAAGGTCGCTGACCCCTGACGTAGATCCTCTACTGGATTGAGATCCAGTTGTCCTTCCTTCCTCACGGGGTTCTGTCCACTGCAGGACCAGGACCGCTAAACAACACCTACAGTTTTGGAGGTGCTTTAACCCTGTTGTCTTGCTATCATAATGTGGTCCTTGTCTAGGTTACCTGCATCCTTAAGCTGCCCAAAGTTTTGCTTCAAATCCATCAACTTGAATAGAATAGATTTTCACTTGCAGCCTCATATATATTCCATGCACTCACAGGTACCATTGTAATAAAATCATTGACATTATTACAGCTCTACCTGTCAGTGGACACAATCTTATGGCCGATCAGTGTAATTTCAGTGGTTTTCTTGCCAAACCAGTGTTATGTGTCAGTTAAACAAATCAAATATATTATAAATCAGTCATTGTTGTTCACTCAGTACTGTTCCTTCATACTGCCATACATGAGTTACTGTGTGGACGTCTGAGGCAACACATACGTACAAGACAACAACAAACCCAGTCTTTCTTCTTCAAAAAAGAGCCATACAAATAATTACCAAATTCACTTATAGGGAACCACCAAACCCACTCTTCACCAAATTGAAAATACTGAAATTTCAGGATCTGGTCAAATTCAGCTCTATTCTGATCATGTATAGAGTAAAAAATCATCAGTTACCAAAGAGTATCCAAAGGTTTTTCCTCCAGAGGGAGAGTATGCACAGTCTAAGAGGAACATGCATGTTCACAAAACCAGCTATAAGAACAAATGCCAAACTTCACTGTATTTAGTAGGGGTTTATTGATGGAACAACTGCAGTGAAGAAATGAAAACATGTCAAACAATAGGTAGGTTTAAACAAATCTTCAAAAATAACATTATTAAAACAAATGGAATGATTTAAGAGGTTTATTGAAATCAGTGTATACTTTGTATTATAGTGATTTGTGCTGTGTTAAATATTCAAATGTAATGCTGTAAACGAATATCCTTATGTGAGGCTGTGAAAGTCTTAACTTTGAGTTGATTTAAAATCTGGTAGAAAAAAAGGTTAAGTGTTTGAATTCATCCTACACCCTTTTCGAACTTCAAAGAGTCTGAATTATGCCAATGTTGTGTTCTATCGTTTTGTTTTAAATTCTGGTTCGAATCAACTAAATAAAACCAGTACAAACCTTTCCTTGGTCAGACATGTTTGTCGTTTGACCACTAGATGGCAGCCTTTCCTTTACAGTCGAATCTGGTCTCTCCTCAGATTAATTTTGTAGAAATTCGCCGAATTTAATCTAGAGTTGTCCAATAAAGCTAAGAAAGAGAAATGTTTATAATTTAGCAAAGAAATTCGAAATCACGCCAGGACTACATCAGAAAATTACAACAATCAACGAGATTTAAAACCTACAAAAGTGAAACATCTAAGACATCGAGGTCGATTTGTGTGTGTAATACATTAGAAACAGGTTTCAGAGATCTGAAGTATTCCCTTTTAAAGTAAATCCACCAGATGTGAAGATTAAAGTGGGGGCTTTAAGGGCTTTGCGCGCCGCCGCCGCCGCTGTTTGCAGTGTGGGCCATTTAAGCGCAGCGCATTCCTGCACAGCGCTCACACCGGAGGACGAGCGGCGGAGAAACACACGGTCCGCAAACGCCTCACAGGGGCTGGAGCTCACCCACAACCCCCAGAGCCGAGCTGGACGAAGGAGCGGCTGTCTCGTAGCGTAGCGGGTACACGTAGAGCCGTGTTGGCTGACGATAACGTAGAGTGTTGTCGGACTGTGCCGCTGCCATGTCGGAGTTTCTGGTGAGTCTACTCGGGGAGCGGCTCGTCAACAGCGAGAAAGCCGAGGTGGACGTGCAGTCACTGGGTACCAAGCTGTCCCTGGTCGGGCTCTTCTTCGGCTGCAGCCTGAACGCCCCGTGCAAGCAGTTCAACGGCAGCCTGTGTGAGTTTTACAGCAGGTTTAAAAAGACGTCTGAACATAAGGACAAATTGGAAATCGTCTTCATCTCGTCGGATCAGGACCAGAAACACTGGCAAGACTTTTTACAGGAGATGCCATGGCCTGCGTTACCTTTCAAAGACAGACACAAAAAGGTAAGAGGGGCTGGAGGTGAAGGATGGTGAAAAGAAAACAACAACAACAACAAAACAATCAAAGAGACACATCAGTGATTATTCCTAGAAGAGATTGGTGGATGCTCATGGAAAACCCCTCCAGGACATGTGTCTTTTCCCCAGTGCACAGGTGTACTGGTTGAATGTGGGTCATGAGGATGTTTTAGTCACATTTTCACATGATACTTTAATTTGCAGAACTTCTATCTCCTTAAAACGCTCCGTAGAGGCACCTATACAGCCTGCAAATGTGTGCAGCATGACAGGAAATTAAAATAGCCATCAGTCTTTAATTACAGCACAAAATATCAAACAAATAAGTGGAAAAAATATCAGTGAAGTGCTGGTGTTTACCAAGTGAAAACTGCAGATTTGTTATTTTTCAGTATTACTTTTTTCATGATTCAGCTTTTGCAGTCAGCACAGGAAACAGTTATTTTCACCTATGATCAGGCCACACACACACAAACCAAAAAGCACTGTCTTCACATTCCAGCCTGTTTTCAACAAGAACTTCCTGTGAATCTTACATTTTGATTGAACATCACAATCCTCAGTATTGGCAGTGTATTACAGTTGCTGCAACCACAACTTTGCCAGTAAGGGCCTGTTATTTTAGTTATCATCTCATCTGCAGCCTGGGTATCCACATTTCTGAACAGACGTATTATTATTTGTCTGCTTTTTGAATTCGTTTTTCTGATGTTTCAAAGGGATGGGGTTCAGTTCTGCTTCATAAGTGCATTTGGTATTTTAAAATGAAAACCAGGTGACTGCGAATCTGATTTTTGAAGTTTCTTTTGGTCTAACACCATCCATCAAAAACAGAAATGACCAGAAAACATGCATTATTCATTCATAATTTTTCTTGCCAAGTCAGTGTTATTCCTTTTTTGCTTGGAAGAGCTTTTAAAATGACAGTCATGCATGTGCTGCAGGTCAGTGAGTCATCACTGCCTTTAGGAACAAGCTTGTAAATGTATATATGTGTGTCTGTCTGATTGCAAATGGGTCTAGACTTACAGGTAATATATTGTGTTTGCGTCGTTATAAAGAGGATTTTCCCCCTAAGAGAAAGCAGATTATATGTGACATTTTCACATTTTTTTCAGAAGTGTATAGTGGGGAAAACACCCTGAAAATAACCTCTGTCACCTGATGCAATTATGTCCAGCATCTGCTTCTGATTTGAACTGATTTTCACCAGTACTGTAACTGTTCTCTGTGTATGAGACGTGACCTCATTGTTTAAACCTCATCATTGTCTTGTAAATTGTTTGTGATGGCCAATGATTTCCGTTCCACTTGATAATGAAGTCGGGGCATGAATAAGGCTCGACTGTGAAATGACAAGGGGGTGGGGGTTGTCTCCTTGTTGTCGTCTGGGGCGGAGCACGTCACATCCACCACCACAGTGCTGCGTTATTGTGTTCAAACTGCTTGTGGAAAATGTCTGTGGCATCAACATGAGCATTGTTCGTGCTCCTGGCCTGTGCTGTGTTGTCTGTCCATACAGCGATGGGTTGTGTTGTTGCAGAGGCCTAGTGGATTTTGGGTGTTTTCGGCCTTTTCTGTCATGATGATGCTGCAGCGAGAATTTCTGTCAGCAGCTGCATTCGAGTAACAGCTTTTTTATAATGCAACACAATGTCATTTTATTGCAAATGGAGCAAAAATCACTGCACTTTAATGGGGTGCATTTTACCTGGTGGCTCTTATGGGCATTTATACCTACAGGTTTTTAACAGTGTGGAGACACTTTTAAGAAAATCCTAATTAAGTCAGAATATTTTACACTTCATCCTGATGTTTTCAGCTCAAGCGGCCTCCTGTTGTGGGGATTTATTCATTTTGGTGGAATAAAAGGTGAGCACAAGGTAAAATTGCAGTTTGTTCATTTAAATTGTAACAGGTAAAATGGTGTCTTTTTGTCCATTAAAATCACTCCTCCTTCTGGTGTTTTACATGGCTGCTGATCTGATAAGACTTGTGTTCACATGCTTAAATTTTTCACCCGAATGCAACTTTTTTTTTTACACTTGTAAAGCAATTTGACCAACTTTTTTTTTTTTTTTTTAATTACTAAGATAAAAGTTCATGCACAACAAGTTCTGGGGAAAATATTTGCTTTTTTTTTTTTTTTTTTTTGACCATAACTGCAAGTCTTAAGACAATTTTTAAAAACCTTCCAAATCCAGAACCGATAAGCTCTGAAGAGTTAGACAAGTTTTGTTTTGCTGCTGCCATGGATCTGCTCCTCCTGGGAAACTGATCATGTGACTGAATGTTACCCCACGTGACCCAAACACGCACAAAAGGAGATAAAGTATGTAATGTTTTCCTATTGAGCAGAGTATGAAAGGTTTAAACTAGTGCTGCAAATAAAAAATGGCTTCATTCTTCATTGATCTGACATTTTTTCCGTTTAATAGAGGAATAATTTGGGTTACAGAAGCTGGAAAACTGTGTTTTCAAAGTGTAAGAAAATGTCCTCCAATATCTTATTTGCTCCATAACCAAAAGATACTCACTTTACTGTCTGTGAAGAAAAAGGACAGCAGAAAAGAGTAAAATGAAATAATCTGGACTCAGAGAACTACTCGAGCCAGTTACTCGTTAACAAAATAGTTGCTGAGTAATTTAATGTTTGACAACTAATCAGTGTTCTATTCTAAACACAGACAGTACTCAAGTAAATGTGTTGTTGCCTTAGAATTCTAATGACTCCAGTAGCTGTGCTCATGAGCCTCAGTACTTGAGTAAAAGTAAAAAGTCATAAAAACTACTCAAGTAGTGAGTAACTTCATAAAGTGGAAGTTATTACAGCATAATATATTGTGCTCAAGTGGGTATCTTGGTCATTTTTGTTTATTTTCTTGATTATTTTGATAATTTTTTGCTTGTTTTGTTTTTTTGTTGCCTATTGTTTTTTTTTTTGTTTGCTTAATTTTTTTTCACTTGGTTTTTCTGAATAATTGTGCATTTTTATTATGATTGTTGCTTCTATTTATTTAATTTCTTGATTATATTGTTTTTCAAAATTTTTTTTAAAACTTTTCTTTCCTTTTGCTTATTTTGTTTATTTGTGCTTATTATGTTAACTTTAAACTTAAGTTGAAGTGTTTTGCTCATTTTGTTGCTTCGTTTATTCATTTTGGTCATTTGTTTGAGGTTTTTTTTTAAAAATTTGATTGATTACTATGTTCGTACTTGTGGTTTCTTTTACAACCTTTTTTACTCCTACTTACTGAGCTGTGGCCAACTGTAACTCGGTAAGAGTAAAAAGTATTCTGCAAAACAATTACACTCAGAAGTTTTTTGAAAAACTACTCAAGTACGTGTAAAGGAGTAAATGTACTTGAGTACTACTGACCTGAGGATTTTTTTCCTGTGATTGAACTGTCATTCTTCTTGTTAGGTAAACACAGTGAAGTGATGTGTTCAGTGTGCATGTGAATGATGCAGTGAGTGCAGAGGATTTCATGTGTTTTATTCCAGAGAGCTCTAACTGGTGAGTGATACTGACCCAGTGTTGATGTTGTGGGTCTGTGGAGTCATAAGTGGCCTCCTCACCCCTCCTCTCAAGCCTGATTGACGGGGCTCTTATGACTTGGTGCAAGCAGAGCTCATCTCTTGGCGAGAGATGCAATTTTTCTTAAATCGCGTCTTTCAGAGCCACGCTGCCTACCTAAGAATGTTCCTCCTCTGCCCTGTACAGTACTGACTTGGCAGCCTCTCACTGGAGCCTGTCCTCCTTCTCTTGTACTCGAGGGTTATCAAGTTCTTCCTGTTGCAGGAAATGTTTGTTATTTGATCAAGAAGGGATACCAGTCTTGACTAAATACAGAGAATGGAAACTTTAGTGGCTGTAAGTGATGCAGTGTGCTCATTTAAGTTGTATAATGAAGGCTCTACTGGTAGGGATGCACACTATACATTTTTTTTTGTTTTTTTTTCCCCCCAGGCCAATGCCACTTATTGGAAATCAATAGGCTTATAACTAGTAATAGGAACCGATTACACTGAATAAAAATGAAGAGAAGTCCACATACAAAACATGAAAAGCGGATTCAGTAAGATTCAAGCAGGATTGTCAGTTTTCACGCCGACCTGGAATTGAGTGATTAGTGTAGATTAATAGTTGTGATTAGGTAGCCATAGAGACCGATGTATTAGAGTGGAAGGAGCAGATTTTAAACTAATGTGTGCTGCAATGAATAACAACATTGTAGAAATCTAAGACTCCTACAGGAAGCGGATGTATCACTGGTAATATTTAATTGAATTGGTATGCAAGTTGACGATATGGTGTTCCTCAGTCTCTGTGTGCTCGTTTCCCCCAGCTCCTTATCCTTCAGTGTTTGTCTTTATTTGTATTATATTCAATACTTATTATCCATCCATCCATTTTCTACCCCTTAGTCCTCGTGAGGGTCGGGGGGGGGGGGGTGCTGGAGCCTATCCCAGC
>JAQQAE010021980.1:0-10344 GCA_029823295.1 Pseudamia nigra | reverse complement strand
ATAACTTGTGGTTTCATAATGAGTGTGGGGGGGGGGGGCACATATTGCTCTTAGGCCCCTCCCCAGTGGCTCCCGTGGCTCTGTGTATTGAAGGAACTAACACATCATAATAGATCGAAATGAGCAAAAAAGCATTGACTCAATAAAATTAAGGAAAAAAACTGGTGCAAACAATCTACAAAATGAACAAAATCATCAAGAACAAAACAAGATTAAATAATATAACACATAAAATGATGACAAATTACCAAAAATCAGAAAAACTGATAAATAGAAATAGAAATTTTACAAGATTAAAATAATCAGGTAAATTAACAAAAATAATAGAAATTAGTAAAATTGTGAGTTAGTAGAATGAAAATGGATAAAAAATGTACAAAATGTTAAAACAATTTAAAAAATAGTCCATATACTGAATATAAATAAGAAAAGAAACTAAACTATACAAAAATCATGAGGATAGTAATTCACAAAAATAATCACGGAAATTATCCAAAATTCACAAAAATGAATGAACATTTCAAAAAACAGAACAAAAAAGGAAGAAAAATTGATGTGAAATGGGCATCAACGAGGAAAAATTGATGAAACTGAGCCAAAAAAAATCAAGGAAATGATAAAAAAAACAGAAAAAATGATCAAAAAAGGAAGAAAAACTGATGTAAAATGGGAAACAATAAGAAAAAATTGACAAAATGGAGCAAAAATAATCAAGCAAATGATGAAAAAATTGGAAAAAATCAGCAAACTAATGAAAGAAAGACATCACGGTGAATAAAATAATGAATGAAAAAGAATGAAATAATAACAGAAGAAAAGAATGCATCATTCATTTGATTATTTTCATTGGCTTTAGACACGTTTTTGTCTGTCCAAACCCCCGGCCTGAGTGACGGTCTGCTCTCTTTCTAGTTTAATAATCATCATCTCCGCCATAGTGCTTTATGATTTATGATTGTCAACTCATATTTTAATTACTTTAATGAGCTCTATTAGGCTCAGCACTGCATTACTGTCAGTTTATATATATTCAGTACTTTCAGACATGAAGAACCCCTGTTTACAAACACAGCAAGTTCTGTAGATTTTACCCAGAGGAGAGAACATGCTGCATTTACACAAACTCTCCAGTTGTTTACTCTGAGGATGCACCACTCCACAGCCCTAATATCTTTACCCAAGAGTGGGAGATAGTAATTTTGTATGTCAGTAGTATAATGTATAGCATATAGTTGCCGGTATGACCATAAGAAAGAAATGCATAGGGGAGATTAGGTTGCTAAATCCCAGGTTTTTTGCCTCCAGTGAGTACTGTGTGATTAGGTTTAGAGTTTCAACCTTGGGGCTACAGCAGACAGGGGACATTGGAGTGTGTGTTTATGTGTGTGTTTGTGTGGGGCTCGAGGCCAGGTGTGTTATTGTATCAGGGCTAGGTGCATTGTTTCACCCCTGAAGTGTTTCTGTACACAGCGATTTGTTGACCCCTACCCGAATGCTCTTAAAACTGTTTTCAAAACCGATGCCCAGGCACGCTTTCCCATAATCACCTGAAGAGAGTGCATCATTTGAAGGGCAATTTCACCAACCAAGGATGTTCTTCTATTACACTCTTATCCCTGTTTTGCTCTCTGTTGTTGCTGTGCCTGCTGACAGCAAGATTAGTACTCTATGATGAACTACCTTAAGCCTTTACACTTATTTTAACCATCAACTTTACTACAGTACCAATTACCTCTATCAGCTATTAACTTTATTACCCAACATACAGCCACAGGTCGTTGTAAATACAGTGGAAGAAACTTTTTGTAGGTTTACGGCAGTTTGCAACAAATTAACTTTATTACCTAATTTACAGAAGAAATGTAATATTTAGACACATAAAGAGGTAGGTAGGAGTCAATTATGTTTTCTCTGTTCGGTTTTTCAAAAATATGTACTTCTGAGTAGTTCTTTTATTTCTATTCTGGGACGTTTATGATGGAAAAAATGTATTCCACTTGTAAATCCCTTTTGTACATTCAGAATGTCCAAGAAATAGGCCAAAATTAGCAAAATAATCAGCAAAAATATTATTAAAATGACCAGAAACAGTCAATGTATTCAACAAAATATCAACAAATTGAGCAAAATATTTGCTAAGATATTAACAAAATGAGCAAAATTAGGTAAATAATCAACAAAATATCAACAAAGTAAACAAAAGGAGCAAGATAATTAACAAAATATTTACAAAGATCAATAAAATCAGCTAAATTATAGACAAAACACCAACAAAATAAACAAAAATGAGAAAAATAATATAATAAAATAAAATAATAGCAAAATAATCAACAAAATATTATCAGAATTACCAAAAACAGTCAATGTAGTGAACAAATTATTAACAAATTAAGCAATATAATTGATAAAATATTAACAAACTAAACAAAATTAGGTAAATAACAGTCAAAATATACAAAGGAAAGTTTAATGAGTAGAAATAGTAGGGAAAATATGTAACATTAATAAAATGATCTAAATAATTAATTAAATATTAACAGAATGACCAAAAACAGGCAATATAATGAACAAAATATTCACAAAAATATGTAAAATGTGCTAAATTATAGACAGAACATCAACAAGGGAAACAAAAATGATGAACATAATATACAAAATATTTTTTAAATTAACAAAATAATTTAAAAAAATTACCAAAATGAATACAATAGAAAAATAACCAACATAATTTGAACAATATAAGCAATAACCAATAAAACATTTTCAAAATTACTGGAACAAATGACTAAATATCCAGAAAATAAACAAAAATTAGCTAAATAATTAAAATATTTCAATTATGTATTCAAACAAGTTAGCAAATACAGTATATTCAGCTAATAAATAAACAACACCACACAAGTTGTTCTCTAGTTCAGTAGTTTTTTATGAGCTACTTTTTTAATCTCACTTAAGATTTAATTTATTATATATATATATATCATATATTTTGTCTATATTTATATATATATTATATATATTGAGTCATTATAATTTTATTTATTTTAATCGAGTATCACTTCTGTCTACTCTACACACCTCTGCTTGTAAATAAAAATACCAAGTTTTCTGTGATTAAAAGACCACTAGTCTGTATTTTGCACGATGATATTTTAAATACAACAGCATTTTCATCAAGGTTTTAATAGATTTCATTCCTTACAAGTCCAATAATATATTTTCTACCATCATGTTCTGCTCTTGTAAATTAAGTTTCACTTTTCAGGGAGCAAAGACAATGTGCTCCTCTACTCTCCAGTTGAGCCAGAATGCCCTTTCTTTTTACTCAGATAGTGCTATAGAGCTAATCTAATATTAGCTCTGCTCAATAGAGAAAGATGACCTTTTGTCAGCGCACTTTTAAGTCTGCCATGACTTGAACAACTAATGGTGTATGCGTAGTCTAAGCAAGCAGCCACAGAGAGCTTCATTGGCTACTTAATGGTGGCTGTTTAATCAAATTCTTTTTTTTACACTCCCTTAATTTCTTGTTTTTTTTTTTATTGGTGATGTTTTTCAGAGGGGATCTACAGAGGAGGCGGAAGAGGTGGGAACCAGATGTATACTGTGTGTGGCTGTGAGTGTGTAGTTGACTTGTGCATGTGTCCCAGTGGCTCAAAAAGAATAAGACAATAGTGTTTGCTGCTGGCACTAAAGGTTTATCATGGGCGGCCCCTCCTCAGCCGATATACACAAATCTACTAAGTGCATACTGGGAAACACACACTCCAGCTGGGCCCGTACTCAGCCACAGGCTCTAGGACTCACAGATGCCCAGGTGGTGCAGGAAACCCTGGAGCAATGCCCAGACTGGCATAAGAGACACTGCCTACACACACATAAAAGAAATCAGCACACACACACATATAGAAATGCACACATATACAGTTGCAAAGGCTTATACACACTTTTAAAGCTCATGTTCCTGCGGACTGATGCACACACAAAAGCACACCCTTGCAAACTCCCCACCCTCTTGCAATTAACACTGCTCTTTTAGCTTGAGGCACAGAGGAAATGAGGTTTTGGTTTTGTAACTATGTGTGTGTGTGTGTGTGTGTGAGTGTAAGGGAGAGAGAGAGAGCGAGAGAGAGAGACAGTTGTAAGAGGTAGAAGGATTAAGGAGGAGGTGGGTGGAGGGTTATGGTTGGCGGAGGAAATATAATGTGTGGCATGGAACTATGTACTCAGGGTACGGTAATGACTGTGCATGAGGGGCTGTGAATCAGTGTATACGTGCATCCGGATATGTGTGTGCATACATGCGCCCACATTAAGTTGTTTCCACCCTTTCCCTCTGTAAGTATCATGTTCAGAGGCTGCAGTTCATTCCTGTCTGTCTGATTGTGTTGTTGTGCAGTCATGGCTAATTACCTTGATAGTCTGTTGACAGCACTGAGACAATTAAACAGCCAAATGGAAAACAGGAGGGGGAACTTGTCTGAAATGTCCTCTCAGAGTTGAACCAAAGAGTGATTTATCTCCAACATGTGTTTATAATAGGAAATCGTTTACAGGCAAAAGGGATGGCGTTTGTTTAGCAAACTGTAGGATGCTTGTTCCAATGTCAGGATCAGAATGAAAACGATTACAGTTTTGTTTGCCTTACTGCTACATACTGTATAAATGTATAAATCAAGTTTAAGAAATATAGTGGACCCAGCTTACTGTGTAAATAGTACAAAACAGGACCCCATTTATTTAAAAAAAAATGCTCCAGATCCAAAGGTGAGTTTAAAGTCAAACAAGTCAGGCGGTCTCTCTGCTGCGGGCTGTACAAGGCTGTGCTTAATGTACAACAGTGTTGGAGCTTTTGTCAACATGCTTGCATTCACAATATCCAGCTGCTGGGGATCATAGGTTACAGTGTCAGCACAACATACAACAAACGTTAAAAAGAATGTCATTATTTCTGGACTATTGATCCATTCTTGATACTGTGGCATATCATAATTTTTAAGAGGTAACATCTAATAACCATACATCTTAAATATTGGACAGTATTTTGTGTTTTTCTCACAGAAAAAGTTTCAATTTTTTGACCTGCTTGTGCTCGTCATTTGGAAAAATGCCAGCAAGAAAACGTCCCATCTTCAGGGTACTGTATCAGTTATTACATTCATGGCAATCCATCCAGTAGTTAAGCAATTTCTCTAAAAACAAAAGTTAACCTTTAGCATTATGATGGAAATCAGGAAATTTATTTCCCCCAACATAAAGAGAATATAAGAACATGGAAGAAGCAGGGAACTTTTATTCACAACACTATAATGTTATTCATAGACATAGCAATGTTTTTTTTTCCTTCAGCAGTAGATCTCTCTTGCTGCCAAAATATGAAAATAAATTCCAAGCTCATGCAAATTATCTCAATGGATCTTTTTTGGACAAACTTTGATAACATTTTAAACAGTTTTCATTAATATTTTAATCAACCATGGTCAAAATGGTGATAGATCTACTCCAGTTCTGAGCCTGCTTCAATATGGAAATATGCCCTCAGAGAGCGCAGACCTTCGCCAAGGCAGCTCAGTTTCTCTTCAGAGTTAAAACCTACCATTATCATTTGAAGCTATTCTCATTTCACCCATGATTTTACAGTATCTATAAGTAATGTTCTGAAATTCATCTGATCCTCATTATTGGATTATTTGACCATGAAAAACTACCATTAGCATTAGGAGTCACATATAGATCATTATTAGTTCAACAGTTATTCATGAAAAATAATATTTCCATAACTGTGGTTTTCTTCTGGATCTAGCTCCATAAATGTTGAACATACATCAAAGCTGTGGGCACGTTACTGAATCAGCAGAGTTTCCACTACAATGTGGAGTCGGTTCCATGTGTGTATCTTTAGCTATTTTACCTCAACACTTATAAGTATAAGCATTCTGGATTATGATATCCAGAATAAAACTTTTTGATTTGATAGAATCTATAATGGTGTCATCATGTATTTTATGGCTACATTTTCTGGGTGTTGTTTGTGTTATTGCGTGGAATCCTTAAAAAATATACTGGATCTAAACAATGATCCAAGTCATTCCCAGAATCTATTCAAATGGTCCTTGTGTCGTTCATAGCGTATCCTAAAAAATTTCCCCCAAATCCGTTCCTTTTTGAGTCCTGTTGTGAAAAAAACAACAAAATCAAGCAGATAAATAAATAATGAACTGTGGCAAAAACATAACTTCCTCAGCAGAGATACTAATGAGGTGTTCTGAGTGTGGAGAAAGTTTGACCATGAGCAGAGACCTTTACTGAAGCAAATATACAAATAAGTTCTCATTATAAATTTACATTATGTTTTGAATTGCTACTTGAGAAGTGTAAAAATAAAACATAATTTAATCCGACTGGAAGTTATAAATCACCATTTAATCCACTGGAAACTATTAATCACCAAATAATCCAAATGGAAATTACAAATCACCAAATAATTTAATTGGGAGTTATAATCCGAATGAGAATTGTAATCCGTCTCAGACTTTGTATAATCCTCAGACTTGGGTTAATTCCATCAGAAGTATTCCCTCAGAATCACAGAAGACTCGTACCATTCAATCCTCACGTGAATGGTGTTTATTGTACCGCATACAAGAGAAACACCAGTAAAAGAACCCCAGGGCAATCTGAACTTCAGGTCTCAAAGCCCCAGTTTATATACTACTTTTTAATCGAGGGTTTGATTCCACCCCTAATCCTTTGTTCTCTCACTTCAACCAATCAACCTTCTGCCTATGTAGGTCATCTCAGGACTTTCCTGCCCATCTTTAAATCAAACATTGCACCTCAAAAACAGAAACATAAACCTTCTGTCCTTCCGTCCACCTGGGCCAGAAGGCTATCCATATTTGAGCTTTGTTTTTCCCTTCAGGGCATAGTATGGGACACTTTCTGGCGCATTATGAAGTTTTTCTTCATATTATTGTGCTTCCATTTCTTCTGCAGACATGTCTCATTCAACTGTCCCCAACCATTGCAGCCTCAACTTTTGACCGTGATATTGCCTGTCACGTCGCCTTTGTTCCTTTTCCTAATTTACACTTTTACTCGGTCAGGCCGCTTAATTGTTTTTGATTTATAACAACAGGCACCTCTTTTTGGCTCGGCTGCATTGCTGTATCCGCTACTACGTGAGATTCTGAGCTTAACTGAACTATGACAGGCAGGCTGGAGGACAGTGTTTTTTTTCTTCTGTAGATCTACACCTGAAATTTGTTTCTTCACTCGGAGTTCAAAGTCTGTTTTTCTTTCTTAAATAAAGGCATTTCCACCATAAAGAAATAGAGAAGCCACAAATTGCCATATAAAACACAGGAACTGAAGTGTGTGACACTCTAATGAAGAAGAGTCCTGACCTAATATGCCCCCTGATGTGAAAATGAAACCTACACCTTGTGTACTGTTAGAAGAAAAATAAATAGCGGCAGCATGTAAATCATGAATAGGAACTCTTAAATAGCCCACTGCAGACCAAGGGGACCATGCACCACTGATATTTCTACTCCTATGGCCACGCTACTCACATGGGCAAAACATGGAGTTGAAATGCAAACAGATTTTTAGCGTCAGAACTGTCAGCTAAAAGAAAAATGATCATAGTTTCATTAGTCAGTCCACATCATCATTAGAATCCTTTATTTCCTGAACTATCTCTGAATATAAATCGACATTTCACCCCTGGTTACAGTGCAGTGCATAATCAGATTTAGATGCCCAGCTTGTGTGAAATATGAAACATATTTTGCCATCAGCAGACTCCATGTATAATCTTTATTGGCCCCTTTATAATGAAAAAATCTCCACTAAGGCTGGTCTGTCCCATAGGTGATAACAGCATCTATTATTGTACACACATTACGTACAAATACAATTTGCATAAACATGATTAGAGAATTAAGAGGGTTAGGCTTGGAGACAGGGGGTTAAGATGAGGAGGGGTTTAAAAATGCATTATGGGATTTCAAACAATAATTTTAGGGCATTTTTTTCTATGATGGTATGTTTGGATACAGAGGGAGAAATAAGCAAGGGGATGACATGCAACAAAGGCAGTGAGAAGAATTTAAATCGACCTCATCATCTCTACATGGTATTGTGTGTGTCTGCAGAAACACCAGTCTCCCTTGGGAGCAAGTAAATTGTGGGTATGTGCACAAAAGGTTCTTCAAGGCTAATACTCACCTATGGAAAAGAATCTCTTCAAAAGTTAGTGCTCCGAGCATTATGCAACATCCAGATTGATTTTTCTCCAATGTTTCATGAGAATACAAATACTCCCAAACTATTCAAACCTTCACATTCATTTCAAGCTTGAAGCAGTGTGCTGTGTGATCAGTCTTTTTGTCAAGAGCTCAGTCAACCAGTATCTCTGACTTGGTGAAATAAACACAAGCAGGGCCTACAGCAGGGTGAAGTTGGCACCAAGAGTTGTCACTGTAGACTGATTCCAGATTGGGTCTTCAGGGGTTGTGGGGGAGAGGGGAGGTGGGTAGATGGATGATGGAGTGGGGGGTACAGTTGGCAGGGTGGTTCACACACTTAGGGCCAGGCCTGAGGGTGTGTGTGTCTGGCTCCTGGTGAGTGTTGGCAAGTTGAACGCTGGCAGTACCCCCGTCTGACACCACTACAGTTGGTCCCCTCTGGATATCCTTCGCACCCCCTGTTCCCCAGCTCCACAACCTGCCCTCCCTCCTCCTACTCCTCCTCCTCTCTTCCGGGAAGGAGGCCGGGGTGCCTTCTTCCCTTTTCCCTCCTTTATCCTCTTCCTCCTTTGTCTTTTATCTTCTACTTGGTTCTGAAATTCAGCACTTTTAATGCAAGTATTGACATTTTGTAACTGAAGATGTCTGATGTTATCATAAGCATTTTTTTTTTAAATAAAGGATTAACTATAACCAAACTATAAAATAGTGAGACATAGCCTTGAAAGAAAATAAAACTTTATTGCTAGTTTTACAGGCTGTTTTCAGACAGCTGAAGTCAGAGGGGTACTGCCATCATATTGGCAGCGGATGATATAATAAAAAATAAATGATTGCCTCATGTACGTAACTGTAGATCATATATCTACCTAACCATAACCAGCTTTGTAAAACAACAGGGGAATTCAGCTTGTCTCTTTATTTCTGTTTGGAAGCTGTGCATCAAAAAGTTTCCATGAAACTTCCATGAAGCCAAATTTCCCTGTGACTGGAACAGATTTTCTATCAATTTTACAAGTTCCTGCACTCACCTAATATCTTCACATCTAAGAAAAACACTTTACACTTAAATCACAAGTTTAAGTTAAAAATGAAACTGACCATAAATGGAGATCTCTCTTTATCTGTCTCATCTACATCAAGTCCTCCATCAGCCCTCATGGCCCCTGATGTCTTTGTTCCCTCTATGTTCTTCATCTGTTCTACATTCAGGACAGTAGTCAGCCTGCTTCCCTGAGTATATTCTTTATTTATAATAGGACGTATGAGACGACTCTAGTTGAAAGGAAGCAGTGGACAGGAGGTTCTACCCAGATCAGCCCCGGGCTAGCAGGAGCACATTTGGTTCCTGAGGTGTTTGTCTGTGAGTCTGCATGAGTTTGTGTGTGCTATACTGGACGGGGGGAGGGGGGTTGCATGGAGTAAGAACAGAAGGAGGCAGGTCTCGAGCCACTAAAAACTTTTCTGGGCACCAAAAAGCACATCTGTGCAAAAGTGAACTCAAAATTTACCGTGAAGACACATTTTCTCTTTGGTGTGTTCCTTCCTAAGTTGCACCAGCCCCCACATCCCACCTCCCTCTCCCTCAGGACAGCCTCACCCCCAACCCCGCCCCTCCCTCTGTGCCTCTCTGTGGCAGATGGGCACTGTGTGTGACAGCAGGGTCATTGGGTCACATCCACATGGGGTAGGGATCTCCTTTTGTGGGTGTATGTGTGTAATTTGACCTATTGCATACACACATGTATTTTCTGTGGTGCATTACTATGTGACAGTGATCTTGCATTGATCTTTGCTCTGAATTATTTTGTATTTGCTGTTATTTCTCTGTCTCACTGTATGTGATTTTGCTCCTGTGAGTTTGCAGAATGGCAGCCATGTTTAAGGAAACGGTTTGTAACCCCCAAAGTGGTTCGTAACCTTAACCATTCCCTTTTAGCTTCCGCTCACTACCACACACTCCCACTCTTGCCATGCCTCCAGTCTCAGACATGATATGCGTGACTGTGCCACACAGACACAGTCACGCATGTTTTCATGAGTGCCTGAGCATGTGTGTGTCTGACCGTGTGTGGGTAGGGATGTGGGGGGG
>JAQQAE010021979.1:0-10344 GCA_029823295.1 Pseudamia nigra | reverse complement strand
TCATGGGTCAATATGTGGGCGGGGGTGGGGGAGAGGAGATGAAGAATTTCCATGGCAGATCCTCGGGTTTATTCCTATTGAACATTGGAGCTACTGATTGGTTGGTTTTTGTTTTCTTTACTACACACCCACTCTGAAAAAAACTTGAGGAAATAGCTGCTCCCAAAGAGCAGCTGTGTCTGACACAGTCCAAACTGGGTAACACAAACTCTCAACTTTGCAACAACAGGTATTGCCTGTTTGTACATGAGGGTTTTGTGTGTATGTATGTGTGTGTGTGTGTGTGTGTGTGTATGTATGTGTTTATGCACTCACCAAAGGTAAATGCTGTACCTCCACGCCATCTTCTGCGCGCCATCCTAAGAATGGCCGACTGACTCCGTGGGTATCTTAAGTCCATTCCTCCCACCTCCCCATCCTTCAGCAAGGACATCTGGCTTGGCTGTCATTGCATTGCCTGCGTCAGTCCTTGTCTGCGTGACCTCAGTGTCACCTCCCACCCACTCACCTGGCTTCTCACTCCCACTCCTTCTGCTTTCTCCTCTTCTCCAGGCATGGGTAAGAAGGACGACCCCAAACTCATGCAAGAGTGGTTCAAGCTGGTGCAGGAGAAAAATGCCCTGGTCCGCTATGAGTCAGAACTCATGATATTGTAAGTATTTCAACAGCTGACATCAATAAACTAATCAAAAACATTGACGAGTGGGAGGTGATTTGGACTGAATATGAGCTGGTTTTAATTGATGGCTTTGAAAACACATGCAGTAGCCAAGAATCCACAAAAATGTCTCCTGCAGTTCTTTTATTTCTCATTTATGTATAATGATAATGTCTAAAATTCTGGTTTGTGTACAAGAAAATAAACTTGTTTATGTATACTTCCTAGAGCAGGGTTCTGCAACCTGGGGCTCCATGGCCACATGTGACTCTTTTGCCCCTCTCCTGTAGCTCCTGTGGCTTTGTCTAGTGATGTAAATAACACATTATTATAAATAAAAAATAAATCAACAAAATAATCAACAGAAAGAAGAAAAAATAACTACATAACGAATAAACAGTAAGACAAAACTGCTGCAAATAATCAACAAAATGAGCGAAATAATAAAGAAAATGAACAGGATTAAACAATAAAATAAATTAAATGAACAAAAACAAACATAAACAAAATTATGAACAACAAAGTCTTACAAGATTAATACAAACTGAGTAAATAATGAGGAAAAAAAATCACTAAATGACTAAAATAATAAATCAACTGGATGAATTGGAATTTAAAAATTAACAAAAATATTCAACAAAATGAACTATATATATATATATATATATATATAACAAGAAAATTAACATTGACATAATCCATAAAAATTCAGCAAAATTATCCATGAAATGAGCCAAAATTTCCCAAAATGAATAGAATAATTAAATAAATGAACAAAAGTGAACCAAATAATCAAATTGAATTGAATAAAAAGTAGCAAAATAACCCAGGAAATGGACAAAAAAATTAAAAAATGAACAAACAGTAAACAAAAAAAGATTAAAATGATAACCAAATTGGCATAAACGTGTTTCTAGCTAAATCATGCGTCATTTGCAGTTCTATGCACATTTTTTTGTCCAAAAGTGGCTCTTAAGATTGTAAAGGTTGCCCACCCTGTCCTACAATAACAACATGCCGTCATTATGTTATTTTGCTTTGTGACCAAGTTTGACATGGCTTCAAGTCTTCTAAAAACTCATCCTCATTACAGTGTCAAATGCAACACACAACAACCCAAAATGTGTTGGAAAGACACCACAAAGCATTGACATTAGATGAGGACAGTGAAATCAGCGACGCTGATGAATGGTCTGTTAGCTGGTGATGACACATTGAAGTATAAATTTAATAGCAGTCGCTTCACATGGGTGAAGCTAATATGAGCCCTAGTGTTTGAATAGTATGCAGGAAGTGTTTCAGACTCATACTGAGAATTAAGACGCCCCACTGAAATCCCACTTGCAGAGTGAAAAACACAAATCTGCACAGTCAGCCAGCTCAGGAAAGAAATATGCAACTTTTTTACTGAACCTAAATGTTTTATGCCACAACTAACATTCAGGAAACTTGTCTCTACCTCCAACTAAATGAGCCATTTTCTATATCATTATTGTAAAGTTATACTAAAATTTAATTGTGAGCAGCATTAAAACACTTACAGAATTTAGCGAAGAGTCAGGTATCATGCACTGTGTGGGAGCTGGTTGTTTTTGACAGTAGCAAGATCCTTTGCTGAGCTCAGAGCCATCTCTGTTGCTTCAGGAGTTGTACTGTTGTTGCAGCTGTAGAGGAGCAGAAAGTAAGCACTGAAGAACTCAAAAGCTAACGAGTAGACACATTGTTTGCTGATTTTTTTTTTTAGTTTGTTGGTTATTGCTTTGATTATTTTGTTCTTTGTTTTCATTTTGTGGAATATTTTGTTCATTTTTTGAGACATTTTCATTCATTTTGTTTGTTCATTTTGACCTATTTTCTTGAATATTTTGTTCATAGTTGTTACATTCAATAATGTACGCATTAAGGTTGCAAACCTGCTGCTTTAACAGTTCACCGGAAATACAAATATAAATGTTCTGACATTGAACATTTCCATTAGGATCCAGAGATGATGGAAAATGCTAAGGCAGACGACACCAAACTGCCCACACCATTCGAAAAATTCAAGTTATACAACTTAACTGTATGTTCAGTCTGCTAAAACTCTACTAGCTCTGTTTTTCAGATTTTCACCAAAAATACAATTTCAAGAGACAAATCAGTGCATTATGGAGCCTGTCATTGGCTTAGCAGTGTAGTTAGCTGCACAGAACACACTCCCAATACAATTTTCACATCAGCACACAGCACATGCACTAATCTGCCATTGTGCATCTTTAAATCACTGTAATGTTAATCAGTTCTTTCAAGGACTGATCTTTTTAAAAATCCATCACAGATAAATGAAGCAGGGAACTATAAATATTGAAAGCTATAATTCATCAGCTAAACCACTGAATGCTTTCTTTCTGTTTTCAAGTGCCAGGGAGCTGGAGCTGGAGGATCGACAGAGCCGACTGCAGCAGGAACTCAGGGAGCGAATGGCTGTGGAAGGTGAGCGTACAAATCATTACGAGCCAACAGCCTACTCATTGAACCTCTGTGGGCTAGATTTAATAAAGCAGTGCAGGCTAGTGTGGACACAATTTAGAAAATGCATGCACTAACAACATAGACACAGCTTGCAACAAACTGACATGTACAGCAGTAACAGAGACTAAAAAGAGTCAGTTTGCATTAGACACAGGAGTATTACCATCTGTCTTTTCAGAACATACACTGTACATATAGTATTAGTGGACAGAGTAACTCTGACCTCACCCACTGGTCTCTGAACTTCAGATTTTAGGGTCAACTGGGTAGTCACTTCCTGTATTATATGTTGGAGCCAAAAACTGGAAGTGACCACATTTACAGAAATGAAGCAGTGATTGCACAGTGTGTCCGCTGTCTTATGAGTAAGTTAATGCTAAACCCTAACTTACTGACTCAGTAAAACTCATAGACGTGTAATAAGAAGCAGAAACCAGACTCCCTCTCAGTTTTGAAGCTAATTCCTCCAATGGCCATTTGCAGGTTCTACACTCCAGCCAAGAAAGCATTTTCACACAAGGAATTGTTGTACGCATGCACTATGGTCTGTGCTTTTGCCTGTGCACTGGGCCACATAATGTGGAAACCTTTTTTTTCCGCTTCATTGCCACTTTGCAGCTTTCCAAAGGGGATGAATGGGCACCATCTTGGATACCCATCTTCATCGAGCTTTGACTATTACAGCATTGTTAGTGTCAGTGCTTATCCACAACTAGAGCTGAGCATCTGTTTGTAAAAACAATGTACTATTAAATAAATAGGAGCTGTAAAGGTCTGCTCGTGAGTGGAGTTGTTTAACAATTTGCCAATCAAATCTCAACAGAGCAGCAATTTGTCAGGCTATTTGCTGTAATATCTTAATAACAGAGCAAAAAGTTAAGGTTGGGTCACCAGATCACTTATTAGAGGGTCCAAATAAAATGTTTGAGACCATGATTACTCATGAAAAAAATGTATTTATTTAGTATTTTCAGAGAGACGTCCAGTGTAAACTCTGGGAGTCAGGGTTTTTTAGAGCTAAGTGTCCCGGTGGCTGCCGTCGGTATTACAACTTAAAGTTACTTCCACAACGACCTCACTGCACATACAGTACCCAGTCCTTGTCCACTGGTACAGGCCCATGAAAAACACATGGAAATATATTCATCCTTCAGCTAAAAATATTTAGCTTAATGTATTTTATGTAAGGCTTTTGGCACAAAGATGGGAACACAAGGTTTAATTATCTGACACCCTGCTTCACTTCTTTTGGAGTGTCCTGGTGAGATGGTAATATTATGTTCCTGTGCCCTCCTTCCATTAGTGATATCAGGACTGGAGACAACACAGGGGACAGTGTGGACTGTTTTACAATCCACCTGCTCCGACGATGCCTCCATGTGTCACTAATAAATTAACACAAGTGGAGAAGCATTTTCTTTTCCTTCCTGCTCTCTGCAGGTCCTCAGATCACAGTAATATCTGCACAAATGAGTAAAGACATGCTTTTTCTCTGTATTACATAACGGTACATTTAGTAGTAAATCAACCACCACAAACCTTTGTAAATCACGTCATGCAGCTTGTTTAAATACTCTACTCACCAAAACTGCTCTCTGACAGGGAAACTCATTTAAATACATATGCATCTAGGTCTGGGGCAAAACTATCCACGCCTTTTCAGCACTAGTATCAAAGCACACCTCCGTAGTAAGTCTCAGCAGTCGTTTAGAACCAGGGCTTTGCACTGGCACGATGATTGAGTAAATCTGGCCCTATGTGTTTTCTTGGTCATATTTATGTAATCCTTTGCCTCTTCCAGACCACCTAAAGACCGAGAAGGAGCTCGCTCAGGAGAAGCAGATCCTGAACGAGATGTTGGAGGTGGTGGAGCAGCGGGACGCCTTAGTGGCCCTTCTGGAAGAGCAAAGGCTTCGAGAGAAGGAAGAAGACAAGGATCTGGAGGCCGTTATGCTCTCCAAAGGTTTCAACTTAAACTGGGCTTAGGAGAAAAGGAATAGTTTCTCATCACAGCCTGGGAAAAGATTCAAGTCATGTCTACCTAGCACAGCCATTTTTGATCTGAATGGTGTGCTGAACACTGACACAAGCAGTTTGTCTAAACTGTCACACCTGCAGCAGTGAATGTGTAAAGATTTCCCCTAACACACACACGCCAAGGTTGCATCCGCTGACAGTTCAGTAGACGCAGTCTGCAACGTTTACATATTAGCTGTCCCAAGGCAGTTCTAGTTCATCTCTTTGCAGTTTTGCTCGTCCTCTTCTCTCTGTGGGAGTTGAGAGGCAAGTACGTTCACAACTTTATCATCACAGCCTTGAAGTGTATCCTCTGGAACATGGGGGACCGAGGGAGAATGTTAAAAGACTTGATCCATTCAAGATTATCTAAAGGGAAGAGTGCAGTTTGGTCCTGCTGATGTAAAGGAATTGTAAAGAATTGTGTTTTGTGTATAGCTGTGTAGTGAAGTCACACTTTCAGTAAATGAGGGTTCTCTTTTTATCCGTACAGAACTGCTACATAGGCTTGTTTAAATGCTGGAGTGATGTGTCCTGTCACAATCTCACACTCTCCCTTTGTGTTGGAAAGACATCCTCTGCTGAAGCTGCCTTTCTATCCTGTGGTAGACGGACTCCCGCATCCTGACAAATCTCAAAGACACCATGAAAGGCACATTTTTACTCTGCTTCTTTTCCCGTCAGTGTTTAGCAAGTGAACACTAAGAATTCTCTAAATATGGCCATGTTTTATGTATTTATTACCTTTATTTGCTTTTAACAGCTCAACATTTTGATTGTGCATTCACAGGAGAGTGCCCAAATTTCATTATCTTGCACCCATGAGCCATTGCATGTCAAGGCTGCAGGCACATAGTATAATATTCTGTTAGTAGCTATACACAGAGTAGAAACTTATAAACACGTGAGCATTTCACAGGACTTGATTATGTGGGGCCTCTCCGTGAGATGCCTGTATATCATACTGACTCTAACGTTTACAGGCATCTTCAGTGATGGGGGTTTTATGTTTCCTACTTTGGCAAAAAAGCAGCAAAACAATGTCATCTGTTCAAATGATTCACCATGGGAGGAACTGTCTCCTCAGGTCCAGATATATGTCCCGCCACATGTATGACATTATCGCAAAGAAAAAAATGGAAACCAGTGTAGACCAGGGGAACCATTTTGGACAGAAAGAAAAAGATGACGTGTCTAGACTGTATGTATGACATGTGTTTTAGCTGGGACATCTTGAAAAGAACTGCTTTATTATTTCATTGATTGTTCATTTTGTTTATTCTTGATGTTTGCTCATTTTTTTTCCTTTTTTT
This sequence comes from Pseudamia nigra, assembly GCA_029823295.1. Taxonomy (NCBI): domain Eukaryota; kingdom Metazoa; phylum Chordata; class Actinopteri; order Kurtiformes; family Apogonidae; genus Pseudamia; species Pseudamia nigra. The sequence continues at coordinate 3,846 of JAQQAE010021979.1, read as the reverse complement.
TGCTTACTTGTAAATTTTATTCCTTTATTTATTTTATTGAGTATTTGGTTTGTTTTTGTTGATTATTTTATTTATTTTGTGATTTTTTTTTTGTTCATTTTCCTGACTTTTTTTTTACTATTTGTATTTATTTCTGATTTGTTTTTGTTTATTATTTTGTTAATTTTGTTCTTTTGTAATGTGTCTTTTTCTATTTTAACCTTTTTATGTTTTATTTTATTTCGCTTTGTCGATTATTTTAAGCTGATTCATTTCCAGTCACTTTCATCTATTTAGGCACACTTTTGTTTATTTGATTGATTTTTAGGTGAATTTTGTTCATTTACTGTTTGTTTTGTTATTTTATTTATTTCATGGATCATTTTCTTTAATGTTGTCTCCATTTTTATTACTTGTTTTGCTCATTTTTGTTTTCTTTGGCTTGATTTTTATCCATCCATCATCTTCCACTTATCCGGGTCAGGGTCGCGGGGGCAGCAGCCTAAGCAGAGAAGCTCAGACCTCCCTCTCCCCAGCCACCTCCCCCAGCTCCTCAGGGGGGCATTCCCAGGCCAACTGCAACATAGCCCCTCCAGTACGTCCTGGGTCTGACCCAGGGCTTCCTCTTAGTTGGAGCTGGTTTTATCAACCGGAGATTGGACAACCCAGGCCCCTGCCTTCGGCTGCTGCCCAAACCACACAGCACCAGACCCTTAAGACCCTTCCTGCAGGTGGTGGGCCCACAGAAAGGCTTAGTCATAAGGGTCTTCTGAATCACTCTTTGTCTGACCTGTCACCTAGGACCAGTTTGCCTTGGGAGACCCTACCAGGGGTGAATTGCCCCCTGACAACATAGCTCCTGGGATCACTCAGGCACACAAACCCCTCCACCACGATAAGGAGGTGATTCGGGGGGCGGTGTTTATTTTGATTTATTATAGTGTATCTCTTCCATCACTACACAAAGCTACAAGAGCTGTGGAGCTGCAGGTTGCAGAGCCCTGGTATAATTCATTTTCCCATTTTACTGTCATTTTGTTATGAAGTTAGTTTAGCTCAGACTCTCACATTTTGTGCCACGGGACAGTTTTTGTTTGTGGATATGCTGCAACAACAAAGAAATCCGCCACACACTTACATCCGTACATGGCAGTGTTAACGTTCTGCTCTTCGACCTCTTCAACAAGATGCCTTTTTTTCATTTTCCTTTTCACTATTTCTCGGTGTTTACTTGTTTTCAAGGTAGTCGCCTCTGTGTATCCCACTGGAAGATTTTTACGTGTCCTTTTTGCAGATACTTTTATACAGGCGCTCCCTAAGCAAATACGAGATTTTACAGACAAAACATGCATTAAAGGGGGAACATCTCTGGTGGGTGGTCAAATCTAATCTAAGCCTTTTTGACAACTGTAAATCAAGGCAGTCACTGTTTTGTAGCCACGAACGCTGGGCTATGTGTAAGACTTGGTATGAGCTGTGAATAAGAAAATGTTAACATAATTTTAAGGGGTGTTGTTTTAGATGGTGTGTGATATAAGTTTGAAATGATTGTATTGATATTTATTAACATGTGTGCAAACTGTATTATATGTAAAGAAAGCAAATCCTAATTTTTAAAACGTTCTGTCGACACATGACTTGTAATGTAAATGCTTCATGTAGCTAAAATGCATAGGGGTGATGGATGTATGCTCAAATGGCAATAAAACAATGCAGTTGTTCTCTATGGTCGACAAGTCTCTGTATCTAAATGTATGGCTCAGATAACACCAGGAATATCTTTTTTTTTTTTTTTAGAGTTGGTCAATTTTCCCGGAGCCACATTTGACACCCAAGATTAAATATTTACTTTGACCTTTCTCTTCACAAAGTAAAGTCTTTTAAAGTCTCCAGCAGACTTTTAAAAAAACTGAACACACCTTTTATTATTAGGTTTTTGTTACAGGGTGACGTAGGTTTTAGTCACAAACATTTATTCCATTGTCAGTTTGCCCTTTTAATTCACTATATTCCAGACTTTAAGCTTAAGGTTCAAAAGAGAAACAGAAAATCTCTTTTCGATTCAAACTCACAAATCCACATAATCTACTACTGTTCTGTTTTTACTGTTTAAGTATAAAAGATGATATTGATAACAAGCATAGACTGGTATTTACAGTATGAAATGAGGAAAATAAACAAAATGAATAAAAAGAAAAGTAGTAAACAAAATATAATAATCAAGAACATGACCAAACATATACGAAAGGAGAAAAAAATGCAAATTATAAAATAAAAATAATGGGAAATGTTAAAAAAAAATTTTACAAAATAATCAATAAAATGACCATTATCCACAAGAAACCCCAAATATTTACAAAATAATACGACACAAAAAACATAATATCTATAAAATTAGCAAAATAATCAAGAAAACAGAATGAAGAAAATGAACAAAAATAAACTAAATGAACACATTTTTTTAAAATTAAGCAAGCACAATGTAATAATCAAGACAATGTACAAGAAATCAAGGCCAAAATATCTACAAAAAGAACAAAATCAGGAAAAATATTTAACATGAAAGTTTACAAAATAGTCGAGGAAATGAGCCAAAATATTCAATTAACACACAAATTAACATACAAAAATATTTACAAAGTGAAACATAAACATTTAATGACCAATATTAAAATAAACCAAGCAAATAAAAACAAAGTACCGGTAATTCAAATAATCAAGAAAATGTACAAATATTTACAATATTAAACCAAAAAAATATACATAATTATCAAGACTATGAGCATATCTATAAAAATGAACAAAATAGCCAAGAGAATTCTAAAAAAAAAAAAATCCACAATGAAGAGTGATTAAGACAATAAGAAAAAAAATAAACAAAATGTTTTGCAAAAGTAAGCAAAAGAGCATCAGATGATAATAAATTCAAGAAAAGATTGAAATAACCGAAATAAACAAAATAAGGGAAAAACATTTACCAAAAAATGTACAAAATTATCAAGAAAATGAACAGATTACCAACAAAATGTAGACATTAATTGATAACAAAAGTTTGGACAATGAATAAAAATAAACAAAATGAACTAGATAATCAAGAAAATTAACCAGTGTTCACTAAATGAAATAAAAACATTGTACATTATAATCAAGACAATGAACAAAATACCAAACAAAATGAACACATTAATTATGACAATGAATTATGACAGATATTTACAAAATAAAAAATACAAACATTAGGACAAGGAACAAAAATTAACTAAACAAGCATGATAAATAAATATTTACAAAACGAAACAAAAAAACTACTCAGTAATAAAAACAATTAACAAAACGTATGGAGAATGAACAAAATATCTACAAATGAACAAAAAATGAACACAATGAGACAAGACAAACAAAAACACAAAATGAGCAAAGCAATCAAGAAAGTAATATACATTGGGGGGAGGGTGAATAACAAACACAATATCCACAAGAATAAACAAAATAGTCAAGGAAGTGGCCAAACTAAAAAACAAAATCTACAAAACAATTAAGAAAATGTACAAATTCTAAACACAATTTTCAAAACAGCTGAGAAACTTAACATAATCCAAGGTGTGTGGTTTTCCTTCTGTCGACTGGACTGGAAATTTGGTTTTAAGACGTTTCGCTACCTATCCAGGGAGCTTCTTCAGTTCTAAATAAACTTCTCTAAATAGAGGGGGAGGCCAACGATACCATCTTTCACCCATTTACCACTCTGTGCTGGAATCTTTACCCAGCCAAACTGCAGCAAAATTCCTGGTTCCATCTTCTCAACACACTTCTGTCATCAGTCAATACATTTCCCTCTCTGTCCTTAATCACCCTAACTTGCTGCAC
>JAQQAE010021978.1:0-10344 GCA_029823295.1 Pseudamia nigra | reverse complement strand
CAAAGGCACTTTAAATGGTGACAGGTGTGTGTTGACTCCAATTTAACATGAGTTTGAATGTAACTGGTTAAATCCAAGCGCAGCCACATCCCCAGTTATAAGAGGGTGTGCACACTTGTGCAACCTCATTATCTCAGTTGTTTATTTGTACTTCACCTCCTTGAAAGGTTTCAGTTTGTTTTTCGATTGCGTTGTAGAGGTTATAGGTCACATTAAAGGTGGAAAAGGTTGTGAAATTGTTTATCTTGGTGTCAATTTTTTACATCACAAAAACCTGGCATTTGAATGGGGGTGTAGACTTTTTATATACACTGTAGCACAAAGTGCTTTACATTTATAAAAGAATAACATTACCCACCTATTCCCTTACCCCTCACCCGCAACACCTTCTAAATTGTGATGCGTAGAGAAAAAGAAATTAAGAAATTCAAGACAGCTGTTCAAGATCCCAAATCAAATATAAGGGAGCAAACTCAGCAACTGAGGGACGGCTGTCATTACTTTGGATTGAGGAAACACGGGGGGTACCGTATTTTCCAGACTATACGTCTCACTTTTTTTCATAGTCTGGCTAGGGATGCGACACATACACCGGAGTGACTAATATACAGATATTTCATGTGTTCGTTGTTTTCACACTGACAGCCGAGAGGGGCTCTCTAGGCTTGTGTACCTGCGTCTGCGGCTACTCCGATGATGAAGAATTTCAAGGATTTAGCAAATAGGAGTGAGATTGTGAGTTTGATGAGCTTGATTTATTATGTCCTTCATGCTATAGTTATGTGAATAACTGTTAATATATTACGTTAACATACAAGACCCCTATTCAGCCTGTTGTTCTCTATTCTATTATTACTATAACTTGCTTTTCAAGATGAAATGTCTCTCCTTTGTGTCAGATTTTGTAAAATAAATTTCCCCCCCAAAAATGCAACCTGTAGTCCAGTGTGACTTATACACGTTTCTTTCTTCTTTATTATGCATTTTTTTGGCTTCTGCGACTAAAACTCAGGAGCGACATATACCCCGGAAAATACGGTAATGCCAAAAAAGTTTTTAAAAAAAGCAAAACTATAACGGATACGGTAAAATCAATCAACCACGCTAAAAGATATAAGAAGAAAGAACAGAATAAATAGATTGATTAATAAAATATGAATATATGAATAAAAAGAGAGATAAAACAATGACAAGTGTAAAAACAGCAGGATATAAAAGAAATTTAAAAGCAAGGCTTAAAAGGTAGGTTCTGAGTTAGAGTATTTACGTCTCCGTACCGTTGCAGGACATCCATGTGCTGGATGTATGGTGTCTTTATTCCATGTGTCTTACGATAATACTCCTTATTAATATGTCTGTCCCCTTCTGCAGGACGTCCACGTGTCGGACGTGCGGTGCCACTGGCTGCGGGGGAAGCGTTTCAGCAGCATTAAGACGGTGGCGTGGATGATCACGCTGAGCGACGGTCTGCACAACTTCATCGACGGCCTGGCGATCGGAGCGTCGTTCACCGTGTCCGTGCTGACCGGATTCAGCACGTCCACTGCCATCATGTGTGAGGAGTTCCCACATGAACTTGGTAAGACAACAACATTCATGTTTGTTCACTCTTGTGGTTATTTTGTCCACTTGTGCCCCTTTTCTTGATCAGTTTATTCATTTTTTCCTATTTTTGTAGCATGTATTATTTTACTGGGTATTTGTATTTGGTAATTTGATTTTTTCCCCCCATTTTTGTTCATTTTTGTTCATTTTTTCTACTTATTTTGTCTCTTGTTGTTGATTATTGTTCATTTTGTGGATTATTTCGTTCATTTTTTTACATTTTCATGATGAATTGGTTGTTTTTTATCTTTGTTCCTTTTTTGTGGGTCATTTTGTTTATTTTTTTATTAACTATTGTTCATTGGTCACCAAATAATGCACACATAATAATTTATTCCTTTGCCACCATGATTTGTTCATTTTGTGGATTTATTTGTTCATTTTTCTTCGTGTCCTTGTTGATTTCATATTTTTGACTTTTTCTTCACTATTGTCATTTTGTGGATTATTTTGTTCATTTTTGCCTGTTTCCTTAATGGTTTTGTTCATTTTTCTTCTTAAAATTATTCATTTTGTAGATTATTTTGTCCATTTTTGTCCCGTTTGCAGGTCAGTTAGTTCATTTTTCATATTTTTCATTGTATGTATTGTTTTTGGGGGGCATTTGTTAATTTTGGTTATTCTTTTGGAAATTATTTTGCCATTTTTCTTCATTTTTACTCATTCTGTGGGTCATTTCCCCCTTTTTGTTGATTATTGCTTGTCATGTGGATTATTTGGTTCATTTTATGTTTATTTTTGTTCCTTTTTCTTCACGCTTTAGTTAATTCTTCATTTTTGTTTATTTTTTTCTGGGTCACTTTGTCATTTTTGTTATTATTGTTCCAATTTATCATCATTCGGTTCATATAGTCTCAATTTTTGTTCATTTTATGGATTTATTTGTTAATTTTTATGTCTTAATGCTCATTTTGTGCATTATTTCATTGATTTTTTAAATCCATTTTACTGCTTTACTCCTTATGCAGTCCATCTTGATATGCATCAGTGTGAACATTGAACTGTGGTTCTGTCCGTCTGTACGTTATTTTCATTGCGTGTGTCTCCCCCTGCAGGCGACTTTGTGATCCTGCTGAACGCCGGGATGAGCGTCCCTCAGGCTATTTTTTTCAACCTGCTCTCCGCTCTGCTCTGCTACATTGGCCTTGTCTTTGGCATCTTGGTCGGCAGCAACTTTGCACCCAACGCCATCTTTGCCATTGCTGGAGGGATGTTCCTCTACATTGCACTGGCAGATATGGTGAATATACATTATTCTCATTGCATGTTTCCGCCAGGTCCGGGCTAAAGTTTAAATTGCTTAAACAAATGCACAAAAAAGACATATAGCATCTCCCTATGTCCCAAACATGAAAATAAAATCATTATAAACTGCCATAATGGATTCATTTTTACTGTAAATGAATTCATGTCATAGATTTTTTATTTATTTTGAAATGTAAGCGATAGTAATATGCCGAAGAATGAAGACTGAACTCACTAAACACTAGATCAGCAAAATAATACACAAGATGAACAAGGTTATAGAGGAAAATGGTCCAAAAATGAAGTCAGTTATCAAGAAAATCAACAGCGCAGGCCAAAATTCAATGTTCATGTTTGTATATGTATATCTAAATGGACCAAATAACAGGAAAAGCAATTAAATTAATTAAAAAAAAAAAACAAAACATCAAACAAGAATGAGCAACATGACTCATAAAATCAATAAAAATTTGTAATAATGAAAAAAATGATTCACTAAAGGAACAAAAACCTGTATCAATGAACAAAATAATCAACATAAATTTAACAAAAGTCGACAAAACGACAGATAACATTTACAAAAATGAACGAAAGCTGTCAGTTCAGTGTAGGAAACTGTGATCTGAGGGGAAAGGAAAAGCTAAACAATAAGTATGTGTCAAGGTTTTAACAGCATCATTTCCAAAAAATGTTGAAAGTTATCATTTAAGCTTTTATGCATAATGATGGTATGATTCAGTCGGAAACAGAACATTTGTTTGAAGGCGATGATTTAGGAAAACAAGTTGGATGCTCTTAATGTAAAAGAAGAGGTAATGGAACAGAGTGATGAACAGGACTCTGACCCAACATTTTTGAAATGTATCAAACTCAAACTATTATCTTTGTGCCATTTTCATTTAAAGTGCCTATGACATGCTTTTCACAACTTATCTACCATGTTGCAACAGTGGATGTTCTTCTTAAATCTGCCGGAAAGAACAAAAAACAGGTCTATCTATGAACTAGAAATCACTTGGTAAAGCAAATGCCAAACTTCACTGCATTTTTACAGTAGGGGTTAATTTACGGAACGGTTGCAGTGAAGAAATGAAAACATGTCAAACAATATGTGGGTTTCAACAAATTTTCAAAAATAATATGATAAAACGATATGGAATAATGTGAGTTCTATTGAAAACAGTGTATACTTTGTATTGCAGTGATAAGTGTTGTGTTAAACATTCAGATGAAATGTTGTAAACGTTGAATATTCTTATGATAGGCTGCGAAAGCCTTAATTTTCAGTTATTGATTTAGAATTTGGTAAACGCTTTGGGACTAGACAAGTCTTTCACTTCATCCTATGCGCTTTTCGGACTTAAAAGATATTGATTTTTGTTCATCACTCGTACTTTTCTTTTGTTTTAAATTCTGGTTCGAATAAAAATTTTAAATAAAATTTTTAAAAATTAAAAATATGACGTTATATTGTGCCAGACTACTTTAGCTGGCCATTCTGACTGTAGCCGTAGCTAAGGTCTAGGCTAGCATTAGCCTCCAGAGGAATGCAAATAATGAAAGCATGCTTAACAGCAGCAGGTGATAGTCCAAGTCTCAAGATGAGGGGAACCTGTGAATAACTTGGCTCTGTGACCACCTCCTTTGCTTTTACCAAAGTCGTGGTTGCGATTACCCTGGTGGATGGTGCGTGCTGCTAGCTGCAGAGCCATGTTGGGGATTCCAGTGTGCAGCCCGGTTTCACTCATGACCATGACAAACCATTTGTCAAAGTTGTCAGTTGCCATCTGCAGCAGAATTTTGCCAATTGTGGGTGCAATGGGTCAAATGTCACACAGCATGGCAACCCAAGCAGGGCTGCCCTACTTGACGCTGAGACATGCTTGGCTACACAAGTGGGGCACAGCTTGGTAACGTCGTTAATAATAGTAATGGCAAAATTTGTTCACTGTTAATTTGAGCGCTCGGAAACTTCGATGTTACACGAGCTCGGACTTCTGTTGCTGACAAAGAAGAGCTACCTTGCTAAACTCCTCCCCTCACCCCAGAAACTCCAAATAAGGCAAATCCACTCGTTTCAGGAAGAGGGCTCCCGGTTTGTAATCTTGTGAGCATGTCATGGACACTTTAAATATAAACAAATATCACATTCCAGTCTTCTTTACATTTTTTCCCCACAGTGGCTCAGTTCTTTTGGAAACAGGGTTGTACGGTAAAATGTAAACCACAGCTTCCAGTAACATGCGTCCTTCCCCGTGTTCTGACTGTCACTGTTGGTCTCAGTTTCCAGAGATGGACAGCATCGCCCGCGAGCAGGAGAAGACGTCGTCTAAGGTTGTGTTCTTCATGATCCAGAACGCCGGCCTCCTCACCGGCTTCACCATCATCCTCCTCATCACCTTGTTCGCCGGAAGCATCAACCTGGGCTGAAGATGCCCCTGAATGTCCTGTTGAAACAATACCAGGGGCCACTTCTTCACTGTCTGGTGCATTATTGAATGTTTTATTGATCATTGTACTCCTTCTTTGATCATTTTGTTTTCTTTTTGCTGATTTTTGATTTTTCTCTCTGAAATTTGTTCAATTTTGTAAAACTTCTCGACTGTTATATTCGTTTTTAATCATTTTCTTCATTATTTTTGCAATTTTTTTTTTGTTGTGTTTTGAGTGAATTTTCTTTATTATTTTTTAAATTCTGTTCATTTTCAGCTTGTGGTAAAGCAAAGATTGGACTTTTGTTCATTTTTGTCTATTTTCTGTACTTTTGTGTTTATTTTTTTACTTTATGGTAACTTTATTGGCTGTTTTTGTTTATGGTTAATTTTTGATTTTTTGATTTTCTATTCATTTTTCTTTATTTTGTGGCATGTTTTATTCATTTTTGAATGTTTTTATGATTTTGTTAAATTTTTTTAATTTATTTTTTCATTTTTTTACATTTTCTTAAATACTTTGCTAATTTTTATTTAGAGTTTATTCATTTTTTTATTTATAATCTGACTATATTGTTTCATCCAACAGTCCGTTTACTTGATTGTTTTGTTTGTTTTTACTGATTTTTTGTTGATTTTCTTGATTGTTTTGTTTGTTTTTGTTAATTTTTCATGATTTTATTGGATCTTTAATTATTTTATTTGTTTTTTGTTCATTTTCTGTTTATTTTTCTTACTTTTATGTTCATTTTCTGGTGTGTTTTGTTGATTTTTGGTAACTTTATTGGCAGTTTTGTTAACTGTTGTTCATTTTATTACTTATTTTCTTTATTTCCTAGTCATTTTTGTTTATTTCCTTGACGATTTTGTTAATTTGTCTTCATCTCCCGGCTTGTTCTGTACACTTTATTTACTGTTTACGTGTTCATCTTTGTAAAATCAGTTTACTTCCTTATTTTTTCTTCATTTTTGTTGTCTATCATATTTATTTAATTAGTTTTTTTGTTCATCCTACAGATTATTTTGTTCATTTCTAAATTATTTCATTTATTTATGATGTTTTTTCATTTTTTTATTTTTGTTGTTTTGTTCATTTTTGTGAACTTTTCTAATGATTTCTTAAGCTTTTCTTTATTTTCTTCCTTTTTAAATTTATTTGCCATTATTTTAGCTGTTTGTCTTGATAATTTTGTTCATTTTCTGAGCACGAGCTGCTTCAAATAACAGCACGAGCTGCTTCTGTTTCTGCACAAAATAACCTGAATGTTTTGTACAAAGAGAAACCAAATGTTTCAAACCATTGTTTAATACTTTTACTGTTTTTTCTGTTACAAAGGAAATCTATGCAATCATCTGATGTATCAAATCTAGTCACATCTTAAAGAGACAATAAATTATTTTTTCAGTTTTTATAAACTGATTTACTGATTTGAAGTCAATGGTGCCATTTTTTATATGGGCAGTGGAACGTTTGTTTATGTTTTAAAATATTTTTGTCTATTTTACTGATGATTTTGTTCATTTTTGACAATTTTCTGGATTATTTTGTCCATTTTCATTATTTTTTTGATTATTTTATAAATTTTTGCACATTTTATTATTTTCTATTCGTTTGTTCACTTTTGTTGATTTTATTGACTGATTGGTTCATTTTTGTTTACATTTTAGTAAAGAATTTGCTCTGTTAATTTGCTTTGTTAATTTCTGTTCATTTTCACTCATTCCCTTGATCATGTTCTTCTGTGTTTGATCATTTATTTTTTTAACATTTTCTGGATTATTACTTTAATTTTTGCACATTGTCTCTTGCACATCAACTTTGTTGATTTCCTTGACTGATTTGTTCATTTTTGTTCATCTTTTTTCCAATTTTGTTCATTTTCTTGATTATTGCTTTATTGTGTAATAACACCTGTACATTTTCTGATGATAAAATTAAAAAAAAAATTTTAACATTTTCTGTATTAGTTTGTTAATTTTAGTTAGTTTTTATTTTTTGTTTCTGTTAATATTAGTCCCTTTTCTTGATTTTTCTTGTTTATTTATGTTTCTTTTGGTTTATTTTACTGACATTTTGATCATTTGGGTTCTTTTTTTAATCATTTTGTTAATTTTTTGTTTGTTTTGTTTCTTACCCACGTTGTTAATTTTTTTTTATTTTTGTTCATCTTATTGAATATGTTCATTGTCTGTAACAAAGGGAAATTTCTACAATCATCTTATGTATGAAATTTAGTCACAGTTATTTTGAGGAGACAATAAATTATTTTTCTTCACAAACTGATCTGGTTTTATTTCCAGTCAAACCAGCCCTGGATAATCGCGTGGTTATATTACAACAAGAGGAAAGAGACGTTAGTAAACTTTTTTAAAATTTAATTTTAAAACCTAATTTAAAAGCCACAGCGACGTAATCGGAGAGTTGAAAAGTGGCAGCCAATCAGCATCAAACAGTGACTACGATGCGTTCACCGTCCTACGACCGTTGGAATTTCGTCGAACACCTCACGAAACAACGCTACTTTTAAGTCATAATCTAAAAAAACGAGAGAGTCTGAATATAAACCACACGTATCCCTTTCTTAAAGACGGCATAAAATGTAATTCTTTATTATCCTTCCCCGTTGAGTAATTTTCGAAGGAGTGTCATGCATAAATGAAAATTACCGCTTTTCCCACTCTGCTGACGGCGCCTGAACGCACCAAGCCAAGGCTGGAAGAGTGGGACGCGGACGAGATAAAATGAGACTGTTCTGACTTCAGCCAAGTTCTAACGCGCGACGACTACAAACTCCGCTTTCAGTAACCGGTATAAAAAGGTAACGTGTTTGATTAATGTTCCTCCAGAAAATCGCTGACCTTGTCGTGTAATGCAGCCTTTGGTAGCTAACAGTCATGCTAGCTCATGTTAGCTAATCAGTGGAATTAAAGTCTTGTGTTTTTGTGCGCACGTGTTCTTAGACACGCCTTAAGCCTCTAAATACGCATATTTTCAGTATTTTTATGATGATAAGGTCACATTGTCACCACGTCGGGCTTTGCTTAACCCTCACTTCCCCGGTTAACGTTATAGCTGTGAGTTTAGTTTGTTTTCAGAATCACGTGACTCCCTCGTTTGTGTCGTGAATATGCACGTAAAGGTCACAGGTTGATGGTTAACTTGTGAACTTTTAATGATTGTTTAACGTCCCTAAATGAGATAATGGTTCGTTTGTTCTGCATTTGTTTAAATTCGGGTCGGTCCAATTTATTTTCGTGATTATTTTGTTTATTTCCAGGTCATTTGGTAGATTTCGTGGTTTTAGTTTCCCGGATGGGTGGCGAAACGGTTTGAACCAAATTTCCAGTCCAGTCGATGGAAGAAAAAGCCACACGCCTTGGATATAGTTTTGTACATCTTGTGAACTCTTTTCTGCATGTTTTTGTGTCCAGATTATTTTGTAATTTTTTTTCATTTGTGTGTTATGTCCACATTATTTAGTTCCTTTTGAGGATCATTTTCTTCAGTATGTAAATTTTATTCATTTTATTTATATATAGATTTTTTTTGCTTATCTTGGCTTTCTCAATTGTTTTATTTTTGTAAAGTTTCAATTATTTTCTTCCCTTTTGTTTATTACCGGATTATCTTGTTCATTGTGTGGATTTTTCCTTTTTTTCCCTTTATTTTGTCTCTTTAAGTTTTGTTCATTACAATTGTTTGTTTTGACGTGACTTCATTCATTTTGTGGTTTATTTTCCTGATTTAATTTGTTCTTTTTTGTGGTTAAGCTACTCATTTGTAGTTTTGTGTGGTCATTTTTGTTCAATTTGTGGATTTTATTTTGTCATTTGAGTTAATTTTATCAGTTACGTTGTGCATTGTTCATTTGGCAGATTATTTTGTTCGTTTTGTGCATTAACAAGTTCATCTTTGTCACCCCCCCACACACACCTCACTGACCTTTAACTGTCTCTGACATCATCTACTCTGAAATAGATTTCTAAAGAGAGTAAGGATTTAGATTTTATTCTGTCAGTGTGTCCAGCATTTTTACAGCAACACCTGTTTCAGTGTGTTACGGGAATATCTGTGTATTGCTCCTTTTAAAGCCGTGTTTCTCAAGTGGTGCTTCCTTGTGACCCATTTTTTCCACTAGTCATCAAGTTGAGACCCGCTTTTATTCAAGTTAAACTCAAATCTATTGCCTTGTACACATATTATGAACAGAATGTCCACACAGAATTCTCAAAGACTAACAAACATTTAAAATAATTAGCAAAATGAACACAAACTATTTAAAAAAGACCACAATTATAAAGAAAATTACCAGAAATGCATCTAAAAAAGAAAAAAATTGAGAAAATAAGCCACAAAATGTAGAAAATATGACAAATGAATACATTTTAATAAAAAAATAATGCTGTTACTTTTAAGATGTATAAACAACCAAATAAGAGGTAAGCGACCAAAATGAAGACTTACAAAATAGTGACTGAAATGGCCAAAAAATTGTAGCGACCATGTGAATATGGCAGTCAATTTTTTAAGTTTTTTTCATTTTCTTAATTTTTAAATAATTTTTTAAACATTTTTTTTACGTATTTTTATTTTATTGTTCATTTTATGCTCATTTTTGATACTTAGGACAATGATGAAAATCAACCAAATTATCTTGTTCGTTTTCTTACTTTTGTTTGTCCTTTTGCATTGATTGATTTTTGTAAGTTACGTATGCTCATTGTTGTACGTCCTCGCATCTTTTACATTTAAATAGTAAAACATACAAATGCTGATATTTGTAAATGTTTGATATTAGGTTCCAAGGAGACACCATTTCTTTCTTTTTCTGGGTCTTGAGCAAAACGGCTCAGCTGGGTTAACTGCTCATTTTCAATCAGTCATGTATCCCTGAGGGGGGCAAATCATTTTTTCCCACTAAGGGAGCAGTAGACTTTTTGACAAGAACATTCAACAAGGTCTTAGAGTGAGAGGATGCTGGAGTAATGGAGGAGAAGTGTGCTGGTGCCCATTTTTAAGAACAAGGGAGACGTGCAGAGTTGTGGCAACTACAGAGGGATA